>PVJD01004215.1:0-142383 GCA_004026545.1 Mormoops blainvillei
TTCTTTATTGTTTTTCTATTCATTATTTCATTTATTTACACTGTAATCTTATTCTGCTTGCTTTGGGCTGGTTTTGCTCTACTATGTTATCTTCTTGAAGTGAACCATTAGATTGTTTTATAATCATTCTCTCTTTTTTAAATGTAGGCATTAACAGGTATAAATTTCTAAGAACTGCTGTAGCTGCATCCTGTAAGTTCTGCTGTGTAGCATTTTTGTTCCATTCATCTCAAAGTAGTTTCTAATTTCCCTTGTAACTTCATTTTTGACCCATTGGTTACTTAAGATCCTGTTGTTCAATCTTCACATGTCTGTAAATTTCTCAGCTTTCTTTTGGTTAATGATTTCTAATTTCATTCCACTGTGGTCAGAGAACAGGCTTCATATTACAGTATTTCAATACTTTTAGATTGTTTGAGCCTTGTTTATTGGCTCAGCATATGGTGCATCCTGAAGAAAGTTTCATGTGCACCTGAGAAGATTGTGTACTCGGCTTGTGCCAGGTGGAGTGTTCTATAGATGTCACCACCTGCTTTATTAAAGTTTTTTTTTTTTCCAGGTTCTTATTTGTCCCAATTGGTACAGCTGTCTTAGACAGCTGTGATATTTAAAAAGCAAACAAAAACTACCACTGACTATTTTATCTAACAGACTGGGACAAAGCTTTGCTTCTGCGTGGGGTCAACGAACAACGATGTCCTGAGAACGGGCTTTCCAAGCAGCCCGATACTGACAGTACTCCGGATACGGAACTCTGTGAAGTGCCCCCACCCTGATCTGTTCCCACGGGTGCCTACAGGCTGGGCTGCACAGCTAGCGCTGTCAGAATGCCAGTCTGCCAGGCTATCCTGGAGCTGGGCAGGAGTGGATGGGAGTAAGTCAAGTTACTATGTCACAGATCCTGCTGTTCTCATTGAGGTTTAGCAGACTTTTCTTGAATAGTGTTTCTCAGATGGTTATAAGTCTTTAGTTAATGTACAGAGTTCTCAAAAAGTTGATTTTGACAATTTTTCTCAGCATTTTCATTCCTTTTATGAAAGGCCAGATTTACAAAATATTCTTTTTGCCATTCCAAAATCGTGCCCCATTCCCCAATATTTTATAGGCAATTATATGCATGAGGTTTCAATAAGAACTTTAAACATTACACACACCTTCCCTATTAGGAAGCAGCAATTTCTAGAAAAGAATGCCCTTGTCTCCTGCTCCTGAAATGGCAGGGAGAGGGAATCTTTTTCTCCTACTCTTTCCTCTCCCGGGGCAGTAGAAGTAAAGAGAGAATTCCCCCCACACTCAGGGAAGGTCAAGAAGGATGCCAATGGTGCTCGTATGTAAGAAAAGCTAAGTAATAAGATTTTTATATTCCTGGGATTTCTGACATACCCATGAAACAATTCAAGAAAACGAAGTTTATAGAAACTCATACAACAGGCCTCATCCGCGAGCACCTCTCATGTATCGGATGGTGCTAGTCCTGTACTAGTCCTGAGCAGGACGGACGTGGTCCTGCCCTCACAGTGCACAGGATCTCATGGGGCTACAGAGAACTAAAGGGGTTATTAGAATATAGTGTGTTAGTGTTTAAAAAGTGTGTACGAGGTGCTTTTGAATACATGTAAGGAAGGACCTCTAAGTTATCCTCCTAAAAGAAATAACAACTTTTCTAACATGTGAAGGATAAATAGGAATTAGCTGTGAAGGGGATAAGAGAGAAGAAAAAGCAAAGGGGTGAAGGAAAAGAAACTATCCTAGGGAAGAAACTATCCTCTGGTGCGAGGAAAGATTTTGGCTGAATTAAAGATAGTACAGTACAGTTGTAAGAGGCAAGGACAGAGTAATAAACCTGGAATTTGGGGTGAGGCTGAATCACTAATCAAAATTATAAAGTTGGAAAGGAATATATCATGGGATTAGAGAGTTAATTTTCACATTGAATGTTAATATCACTATGCAGTTGGAGGTAGAATAAAAAAAGTGAGAAGTCTATTTGGGGAGCATAGCTTTGGTAGAAATTTTAACAGCATTTGAACCAGAGTAGAAAAGATTTCTTAGACATGAACCCCAAGGAAGGGAGAAGAGAGAACAAAGTTTGGATCTGAGAGCACGTCCACAGGCAGTGAGAGCGCTGATCAACTAGGTCGCCTTCCAGGCATCCACTGTGCCTCTTCTTCCTTCCTAACAGAACCCTGATTTAGTTCAGAGACTCACCCTCCTGCAGATCATCCACTGAATGTAGAGGGATATCACCCTTTTCTGGTGCCAGGGGTCGATCTGTTGTTTTAAGGAAAAGCTCATAGCCCCTTGCCAATAATTCACCCAGAGGGGAAATGTGACTTAAATTGGCTCAATCGGACAGAAGGAAAGATTTTTGTTCCCTGCGTGACGGAGAAGGACACTGTTTCTCCTGCTGGATGCTGGCTGCCTCAGCCTGTTGCCAGCTACTTGGTTTCTCTGACTCCCTTGTAACTGCGAGTACCCATGTGACATGGTTACGACCAATAGGACAGGGCCCGTTCAGAGGTTTCTAGAAGGCACTTAGGGCTGGTGTGGTGGCTGAACAATGTTATGAAGCCCCCAAACACTTTCTAATCCCTCATTCCATACAAGTCTTGTAGTCGCCTTGGAGAAAGCCCTCACAAGGACAAAGCTGACCAAAGCAGGGGTGCAAGGACAGGAAAGCCTTCCCGCGGGGACACTGCCCCTGAGGTTTCGCCCTGCTGCTAGGCCTCCTTCCCCGAGTTGGCCAAAGTCCTTGTGGTTTCAGCCAGATTCATGCTGCATTTCTGTTGCTTGAACTTGAAAGCATCAGTGGAGCTACGGTGGAGAAATGAACTTACAAAGAGATCAAGAGGAAAAGATTAGATAGCAGAGAGAGAATCAGAGGAGCTCAGTGTGCTACAATCTGAGACAGGATGGAATTTTACAAAGAAAAGAATCACTGACAACACTAAATGTAGTACATTTATCAAGGGAGATATTTTTCCTATACTATTTCTGCTTTGGATAAAGAAACTCTTTAAATCGGTCTGCACTCAGTGTCACCACACCATGGTTTTCTGATTTAAACAATCAAAGGTTAACTGATGGCAGCCTACTCTGCATTGGATTATGGTGATTATTATGGATTACAATTTGTTTATGATGATTATAAAGTGTGTTCTTACAATGAAATACAGAATAAACATGGTCAGGCAAGATATATTCAATGTAAGTACCTTGAGACCACACTGAGACTTTTCTTTTTCCCAAGTAGACCGAATTAATCAGGAAAGTCTTCTAAGCCTTACAGACATTTTTATTCAAGGTATTCTTTAACAAACAAAAATTTGAAAAATGTAAAACACTTTTCTAAAGATTGAGAGAACAGTATAAGAAACCCCATAGATCCACCACCCAGATTCCAAAATTGTCAAGCTCCGTCACTCTTGCTTTTCCCTCCTCACCTCTCTGCTTGGTGAATGCAGCTATGCTGCCAGGTGGCAGAAACAGCCCACTAGCTCCGCCCCTGGGTCGCCTGACCTTCTCTAAATGGGAGTGGACAGAGGGGGAGGCACTTGACAGACCACGAGTGCTGCCTGAAATCCAGACCAACACAGTGGCTGAGTCTAATGTCCCTTCCAATGGTGGGAAAGTTTGAGTGTAAGTGAGGAGAAGCAGGAGGAGCAGCGGAGGGCGAGGCAATGCATAAATGGGCTACGTAATGAGGGAAATCCCGTACATATCAACGCCTCAAAAGAAGCTCAGGCAAGAGAGGATATTGTCTCTTAGCTCAATCATACCAGATGTCCGAAAGGGGGGAGCCATATATTGCTAAGACCACTCCTGCTAGATTTGGGGAGGCCTGCCCACATGAGTGGCCTTGCCCTGGGAGATATTTTCATATATGATGATGGACTTAATCATTAATGAATGAATGGGACCCCAAAATGCACCAATGTCTACTGTAATAATCCTTTTGTTAAAAGGATCCATCCACTAGGGGGCGGCCTGTGGTATAATAATAGCCTGTCTTCCTCCCAGGTTCCTGGCTCAGAGCTCCTGAAACCCTTGGAATTTCCTGAATGAGAGGAGTTTCTTTGTCATTCACTAGGAGCTCCTAGAACACACCTAAATTTATGTTGATGAAGCGAGTCAGGATGGGCCCCTAGATAGTCTCCGGCTGGGTCTGGTCACCAAAAAGACCAAATGATTAGAGGATTAGAACTTTCAGGCCCTCCCACCAACTACTGTTGAATGATGAGATTTGATGAGCTACTGGATTGGGGGAAGTATCCAACTACCAAGAGGATGGCATACCCAGTTCCCCGGGGACAGAGGCTCCTGCACTCAGATTCTTCCGGACCTGTCCTGTGCACCTCTTCATCTGGCTGCTCATCTGTGTCCTTTACAACATCCCTCATAAAAAACTAGTAAGCCTAAGTGACCATTTCTCAGTTCTGTGAGCCATTCTAGCATGTTCATTGAGCCCAAGGAAGGGGATATGGGAATCTCTGATTTATGGCCAGTCGGTCAGAAGCACAGGTGACAACCTGGACTTGTGATTGGCATCTGATATGGGGGCAGTCTTGTGGGACTGAGGAACACGATGTCCTCTCCAGGGAGGTGGTGTCGGAAGAGAGTTAACTTTGTAGGACACTCAGTCAATGTCCACTGAGAACTGGAGAATCACTGGGTAGTGTCAGTAAACACATACGCAAGACATAAAATCAGCTGCTTAAAAATCAGAACGTTATTTCTTACAAGAATAATGTACAGATGGCAGTTAGATTCTCAGGCTGAACCACTGACACCCATCTCACCCATAAAGGAGGTGACATTGGCACTCTCATGGGTGTGTGTACAGCAGATGTGAGAATCCTTGTCTTCTAATATGCCAGACGTCAAAGGGATTTGTAAAAATATAAAAGCTATTCCAATCTTCTCACTACATTTTTGTTTTGAAGATATAGCTATTTTTTGATAAATTATTTATGTTAACATGGAATGGAGTTGTTTTATCTTTAAAGAATTCACAAATAATTATTACATTTTTTCTGTTTCATTTTCTGATAATTACATTGATAGACAGAACCTGCACACACACACACACACACACCCGTTGGGGTGTGCAATAACTTTTAAGGGCATGAAGGAGTACTTATGCCAAAATGTGTGAGAACTGCTCTTTAAGACAAATTCCTTTCTTCATCATCTCAACTGAACGTTTGGTTGGTGTCACTGGATATAAAATCTATCTCCTCCCCGACATGTCTTTGCATGAGAAACATCCTGATTTTGAGCAGGAAACAGACAGGCGAGGAGGAAGACTAAGTTAACTAACACTCACCTTCACTAACTCTGTGTAGCCTGTTTCTTTCGGGGTCCACCACGGCTGGGCTTTCAGTCCATTCACGTTGTAGAGTGAGCGCTGCCAAACAGATGCAAAATGTCCCCTCTTGTACCCAAGCTCGTACCACTTATATGCCTGCAGTAACAGAAAGATGAACTGTAACGGAGGCACTTTTACGAACTTTAAAATTAAAGCCCCTAAAAATAAAGTATTACTTTGCGACATTTAAATAAAGAGCTTACTAGTCAGGCCCCCAAATCTGTTACACTGGTGAGAATACTGTCATTTGATTGGGTTTCTGGCTATGACCTATTATGACAAATGAAAGTGTGCATTTTATTTTCAGTCTTGGGCTGTGAAGTCTTTTAATAAAGGATTCATGCTGCAGGCGCTCTATCTCTCTCAGAGTATCCAGCACGGAGTCTGGGACTTACTTATTTGTTGAGTAATAAATAATTTTAGACACTAAAGCAGATCATGTATATTCTAGCTTTCATTTCTTAAATTCTATTTTTATGTCTCCTTCAAAAGGAAAGGATTATGATTTTGATGATTTCCTCAAAGATATGTACATTTACTGAACTGGAATGCTAACATCGAAAGTGCCTCCTTGTCACGTGTCGGTTCGTCCACATCCCCACTGAACGAGGTCAGCCCTGGGCAGCAGAGCGTAAATCCTCCATTACATTAAATAGACAAAAGGAAATACTATTCTGAGTTGGCGTTAATATAGTGATAGACCATATTAGATTTTTTTCAAAGGGAGTTTTTGTTTCTTTTTTCCCTCTGCCATAAGGGTAACATTTGTGGCTTTAGACTAGTTGTAACATGACACGACTTGCCTCCAAGACTAGGCTTTTCAGGGACAGCTGGCTGCAGAGTAGCAGCTCCATATGTCTCCTTCGATGACATCCCAGCCATATGTTCTCCTACTGGCCCACCCCTCACTTCCTACAGGGCACACACTCCACTGTCCTCAGGACAGAAGGGGATTCTAGTGAGACACTCAGTAGTACCCCCTTCCATTAGTATAAGTCTGATCTAATGATTACTTTGGAAGAGTGATTTCAAGTACACATTTTGATCAATTAAACATAGCCATTTAATACCAAGCAGATTAAGCAAAGTATCTTCATAAAACTACAGCTATATAAGTACTTTAAATGTAAACTGTATTAGCTTTTGAAAGTCTTTTAAAATTTATACTTCAAAGTTTCCTTCATTAAAAAAATCAAGTGTGATAGCAGCACCACTTCACATTTTCAGTAACTTATTTCAGTTTAGTGCTCGCTTTTACATATGTAATCGGTGTTTGATCTTTCCAACAACTGCAAATATCTCCAGTTTACAAATGGCGAAATTGAGGTTTAAAAGGCTAAAATCTTTCATTATAACCCAGGGCTCCTGGCAACTTGTTCCACAATCCTTCCATGTTTGTGTCATTAAAAAAAAAACAAAAAACCAAAAAACATCAAAAGTGATATTCTTATTTAATTATCTTTCTCAATAATAGGTCAAGTGAAGAATGTATATGTTGACCATTTTTATGTTTTCCTTGAAATACATGTAAATTGTAGCCACAAGGAGATACTTTAAAAACCAGAAACTTAAAACAGCTAATTGTCTGCTTTTTTTTTAAAATAACATTTTACTGTTGAACTTAATTTGACTATTTTCATTAATTTTGTCCAGTTTAAAGTTAGGATTTTATTTCCTATATTTTTCAGTGTAAAAGTTGAACACTGATTTAATTACAACAGATGACTTTTCAAAACTCTTAAGGTCTATCAATTTCTGAATCATCAGCAATTCATTTTATTAACTAGGCATATTGTTAGAAGATTGAGAAAAAAATTACTCTAAGAAACGGAAACAGCCCACCTCATAGCTTTAGCCCAGGAATTAGAAGCTTAAATTGTAGTCCTGGTTTTAACAGCCACCGTGCTGGACACTCGGGCCCTTGCTTCACTGACAAGGTCATGTCTACGCTATTCCTAAGTTCCTTCCTGACGCTTAAAATTAGTCTTACTGGACCCTTAATTTGGCACCCTTCTCCCAGTTAACCTTTAGAGAAACAAACCATGACAGTAATATATGAGGAATTTTTAAAAATCACCTTCGGTGGTATCTTCAGTGAAGGTAAGATCATCTTCAGTTACACAGAGGACCCAAAGAATTCAGCCAGATTGCACCCCCACCTTTTTTTAAACATCTAAACTACTTTTCAATAGGAATTGCCAGGATATCAATAATCGAGTTAGAATCCTCTGAAAATTTCCCCTTTATTATTTCCCTTTTATAACTAATCGAGAATACTAAAATAGAGTACCTGGGGGCCCCTTCTTAAATGTGTTTTCAATACTTGAAATTATTGGCAGGTATGGTTATACACACACACGACACAGAAACAGCGCGTTGAATGATTCCAACTCAGAAAAGCCCAGGCCTCGTCTGAGGAACAGGTGTGTCATACGTGGCCCCAGCCTGAGCCCCTTGTGCCTGGAGCGTGGTGAGCAGTGGGGCCTGGGAGACATACTTGTGGTGAGAACAACTGGCTGCAACTGGCCTGTGGAGGACTGCGAATGCCACTGCTTGGAAACAGGACTTTATTGTCATTTTGCATCATGGGGTGTTTGAGCACAAGACGGCCTGGAAGAAGGTTAAGACGAAAGCAAGAAACAACAGCCAGGTTCTTACAGCCAGCGCTGACGTGGAGGGTGACATTCGATAACCCTGGACTGAGCAAGAGGAAAGGTGCCAAGGGCACCAAGGACACTAACAAGTGGACTTCTCTGATCCTGGCCCTGTCTAGATGGGAGCCTTTCCGAGGAGGAGGGGCTAGAGCTGATTCAAGTCCTGATCCTGGGAAACTGGCGATATCACCAAAGGAGAGCTGGAACCCAGGAGGAGAAAATGGCTTAGAGGAAGACAAGCAAGTTGACTTTGTGACATTGTGTGGTGACACTAAGCAGGCAGCAGACATACAAATCTAGATTTTTGGAGACAAGAGCTGGAATGTGGATTTGGGGGTTATTGAAATGTTGGGAATAGCTGAGGCCGAATTGCTAAGACTGTCATGGCTTGTCTTTCTCCCTCTTCCTGCCCATATAAAACACATCCATTAGAAAAACCTTCAAAGACAGTTTTATCACCAGGCTCTGTAACACAGAAGCTGCGGGTTTGCTTCTCGTTCGGTGCCTGGAGCAAAGCTCCATGCACTGAGAACATGAAAGGCAGTTGCTTCTTGATATGCAAACTCAGGGCATGACAGTCAATTCATAGATTCAATACTCGATATTGAGAATATACTAACATGGGATTTCTACAGGCTTGTTTTTATTGTACTGTAAGGATGAATCCTTGTGAACTTTTTAAATTCAAGAACAGTACTGTTCTGTGCATATTAATAAGTAAGCAAGCTGATAGAACAACAGTCTTATATGTTCAAGCCCCACGCCCTTAATGAGTGTTTAGTACTGAATTCTTTGCCCTCGACATAAGGGCTGTTTTCATCTAAGATGTGAGAAGAAATCATAGACTTCTTTTATATCTTTGCCCTGGACCCTGAGATGTTCAAAGATAAATGAACAAGTGACGATTGCATTTACAGAAATCAGACACGGACATTTATCCAGTGTTAGATTCTGCAGCAAAATCTTTCTTATCCCTCTCATTCAAAGGAGGGGTCGGGCATCTACATCGAAAAGAATGAACACAAAAAATGATTACTAATCAGCAATTTCTTTTCCCTTTTTTCTCTTCATTTCTCATACCTCATTCTATTTCAGTTGACTGGCTGGTAGGTTAGAGGGGGAAAGGCACAGATACATAGAAATGTATAAAGAAAACAATGTCAGCTGTTCAAATCTCTGTTATCCCAAACAGGTTCGTGTCTCTAGCTGGCCATTACCCCATCATAAAACCCCTTGCTCCAATGACTCTTTGATTGTCCAAACGGTCCTGTGTTATTAATCTTAGAAACCTGATGCTGTGTAATACTTAGACATCACTTGATTACATATATGGAACAAGAGTTGCAAAGGTTCAGTGTCTCACTTCACCCTTTTACCCCTAAATCTAAGCAGAGCCCGGCCTAGAGCCATGTGATGGTACCGGACTCCCATGGTGGTAGGTTTCACTGTCCAGTAACATCCTATAAATCATGGCAGGTTGACTGTGATAGTTTGGGAACTTACAGTATATGTCACGATTAATGATCAAATATGATGGTTAAAGAAGCTGACATTGTACTCAGAAAATGTAACAACCACAAAAGAAATAGGTAACTTGTTTTAGCTACTGCATTTTCTGTGTCAGTACCTGTTATTACTATCGCTACGCATGTTCATCTTAAACTTGATATTAAATATTTCAGAAGGTAATTTACACAATTAACCATGGGGTTCAGCGTGCTTAGGAATCAGCTGAATAAAGACTTCACTCTAAAGTAATTCCTTTTTAAGTTCCAAAGTAAAATAAATCTAAGCAAACTGTTAAAATATTTTAAAAATATTTAAACAGTTTCAAAGATATCTCTTTTATTTCATACTTTAAAAATATTTTTAAGGTGATGTCTATCATACACACACAGATATACACATAGGCACACACAGACACACATACGGACACACTAATTTAGTGTGTGTCGTTGCTCCCATGATTACTCAGATGCTTCCCTGAAAGAAACTGTAAAAGCCAAATCCCAAAAATTCTTTACAGGGTTAAGTAGGAGTTGTTGGGTTGTTTCAAAACAGTTTAAGTCACCACCTTCAAAAATTTATGTTCAAAATATTTTTTCAACTGTAACTTTCTCTCAGAAATAATTTGCTCACTCTCTAGCCTTTTTTAAAACACAAAGTTCACAACTGCTTTACCTCTTTGCTCCCGACCCTCTGCAAGGCGTCCCCCAGGTGAAAGTAAAATCGCCCATCATCAGTGCCAGGGTCTCCAGACTCTATTCCTTCCTGCAGAGGAGACAGTGTTGACATTTATGACAGAATTAAATACCACATTTAGTTCATTGATTCACTTAATCTTTATATGAAAATCTAAGAACCAGGCAAGTTCATCTCAGCATTAAAGTTTGGCAGTTAGATTAGTTACTGGTCAATATTTACCATGTGAGTATAATAAAAAAGGAGGTAAAGGAAGTTCAATTTAACAATATGGTCATGATTAATTGATCATAAAATTAGCATGATGCTTTGTGAATTGTCTCTGTGGGTGCGATCAAATTTTAGTATCCCAAAGGATTTCTTTGGCTGGGTATCTATCACATTTATTTTATTCGCCAAATATGAACATCTGTCATCTAGAGGCTTTAAAAAAAATACCTGAACCAAAATGTTTAGTTGTGCATATATATCTGAAGTGATAGAGGCCCAACTGCAAGTAATATTTTTCCCTCTCCAAATTTGCTCTTATCTTTTAATAAAATATTTTATAAAACATATGATAGCATTAGAGCTAATTGGAATCTTTAAAAATGTAATGTGATTAACCAAATCCTATTCTAAAACACTTAGCTGATACCCATCCCAATCTGCCACATAAGTATTAAAATTAAAATTTATGTAAAAAAGAAAATATTTTAAGCAAAAGAATAAATTTTAAAAAGTAGAAGGACAAAGGTAAAAAATATTTAAATATCAAGAAGCAAATCTGCATCCTTGAGGTTTTTTTCACAAGAAGCTCATTTTACTGGGAAGAAATCTTATTCGTGCAGTGTTGAGAAGTAGCTACAAGAAACAGGAAAGCATCACTCAGAAGAGGAGGAGGGTTGTGATTGGGGTGCCTGACTGACAGACGCTCAAATAAATGTCCTCTTTTGTTAACTGACCACCCTGCACTCCGTTTCCCTGTCTCTGGAGCAGGGAGAGTCCTCTGAGGCCCTTATCACATCAAAGCAAACGTACGGGGAAAACCTTAAATCTGAGAAAGGCACATGCGCGCGAGGTGGTGGCCAGGGATGGAGAGGTTTGCAGAGGCTCAGTGACAGCCAGGACAGACTGTGGGGTGCATGCTCCCCTCCAGGGGACACCACTGCTCAGCTCCTGGGCTTGGGTGTGGGCCAGACAGGACCTTTCACGAGAAACCAGAAATCTGCACGATTACATAAAATGTTCAGATTTTTAATAGAATTATGTTGGCCAAATATAACATGCAAACAGCCTGGAGCTAGGCCACATATGATTCTAGTCAGTTGCCAAGGATTCAACTGGATATGTGAGAGAAGAAAATGACAGTGTATTTCAAAACGAATATTTTGAGTTATCAGGCTTTTTGGAGTTTGACCTATTCAGCCTGCATTCCTTACCTCACTTTGTATGGGTTTGTCAGCCCAATTTGAACTAGTTTCAATTCATAATTCAATTGTAAAAGGGACATTGAGTTCATTGCCCATATTTTAAAATATTGTGTTAACTATTTAGGTCTACCTTTGAAGCGTCAATAAAAACTAATAACAACTGCAGTTCTAGGAATTTCTTCAGAAAGTCTTTTCCAAAGAGCCTCTGCTCACACAGCTGTTACTTCTATATCTGACACTCTCAATCAGGGTGAAGGCCCCCACCGGCGTATGAATGTCATGGTCAGCGAATGCAGATTTTCACCATGAAAAGACCCAGCAGTGTGCACCAGGCGATCTACAATGCGTAGTCAAGGGTGTCCACAGGACGCAAAAGAATCGGAAGATAGAGAAAGAGCAAAGGGAGGGGCAGTTACCTTTAAATAGGGAATACTTTCTGCGATCTTGTTCTGCGCCTTCAGGATGAAGCCATAATGTACTTTAGCAAAGCCATCATTAGGTGTCACATTCAGAACCTAAACTCAAAGCAAACAAAAAGCTATTGTGACTGACTACAAATTCTACAAATGATTGTCAAAACAAATTTTAATTAGCTTTGCTGTACTTGAATTATGATGTTACAGCTTGAAACACTCGTGTTCTGTCTCATTGCAATATATTAGGCTTAAATGGCTCCATTTCCTCTCAACTCAATGGTTTCGCATTTCTACATTTAGTTCTTCAAGAATGAAGAACTAAATGTGAAAAGGCAATGACTGTCAAAGCATTGCTTCAACAATGCAAATCAGCATCTGTCAATTGTTATGACTCCAACATTTTTTCAGTAATCAAGAAAAACTACTATAAATTTCCTATCTTAAAGTCAGCTCTGAATGATTATACATTTCTTTACATACACACTTTATGCATTGCCTTAATTAACAGAACATTTAGATTTCCATCTGTAATCTATCATGATCCATTGATTCGACATAAATTTCTTGTAGGTCTGGACCATTTTAAGGACTGAGGATAAAGTGGTGAGCAAATCCAATAAGCTGTGATAAAACCCAGGTAAACTATGGTTTCTTATCATATGGATTTATTATGATTCAGATAAATTATTTAAAATGCCTCTAAATTAAATATTAGCAGTGAGAAATCAAAACAATCACATTCAACTTGAGAAGCTGCTTTGACAAACAGGTTTGCAGAACAAAAGTGGACGATGAAGGAGGTCTGGGTTGAGGGAACACCCTTGAGCCTCTCTTTTTCCTTGCGTCTGCGCAGAAAAGGGGTGCAGAGCCACGACGGAGTCCTTACACCGAAGGGGTAAGTGGGCAGGAAACGGTCCCTGTGCCCTTGGTGCTCCCACTGAATGCACTGCAGACACTTGCACACTTTCCAGGCTGTACCCCACCCCATAGCCCATCCATTGGCAAATCCAGCCAACACTACCTTTAAAATATATTTAGAATCACACCTCTTGTCACCTCCTTCACTGCTGCCACCCTGGTCCAAGTCTATCCTTGTACCTTCAGTCCTGCTCTCCGGTCATCCATTCTCCACAGAGGGCCCTGAATGGACTCACTAATCCTAGGTCAGATGTCATTCCCCCTCTGTTCAAAACCCAAAGGGGTTCCACTCCTCTCAGAGGAATACAAAGTTCTCTACTCCCCAGCCCCTCGCCAGCTACGCGGAGGTGCCCTGTACTCCTTACGGCTGTGATGCAAGCCAAAGGCACGCTTGTTTCGGGGCCTTCACACCTGTGGTGCTTCTTGGTCTCAGTCTTCTCCTAGAAATCCACATGGCTCCCTCCCTGACCTTGAGGAAGTCCTTGATCAAAGGTTGCCATCTCAGTGAGGCCTACATCCAGACAACTGATGTAAACCCATGCCCTCATCCTCATCACTGGCCATTTTCTAACTTCTTCACCCCAACTCCTTTTATTCATAGCACTCGTTTCCACTGGACTTATTATTTTCCCCCACTAATAAGTGCCACAGGGATTGTGCCTGTTGCACTCACTGCCGATCCTCGGCCCTTAGAACAGTGCCCGGCACATGGCAAGTAGTCAAGAAAGCTGCACTCCCTGAACGGATGGGTGCACATGGGATTTCTTCCCTAACTAGATCCTTGAAAGCACAGACTCTGCTTCTTCTGCACCTTCCACAGCCCCTGTTACCAAAAACGGTGCTGAGCAATAGCTCAATGAATGCCTCTGAAAGGGGACTGAACTAAGGCCGATCATGTTTCTGGTGGCTTAACTCTGAGGGGGTTATTATAATTATTGCAGCTACGAAGATGACATTTCTGCCTCCTGTAGACACAGAGCCACCATCTCAAGTAATTAGCAAATGCACTCCTTTACTAAATACTTTAGAACACACGGACCTCTTCTAGGCTCCGGACATACCAACAGAAATGAGACATGCTCGCTTTTCTCAGCGAGCTCTCAGTCAGGGGAGGGAGGCTGACCCGCAGGCAGACAATGGTCATGCAATGCGCTAAGTGTAACTACAGTGATAGGAAGGGGGCACGCAAGGAGTACGGAGCGGGGACGCTAGCTCAGTCTGGGGTGGGTGTGACAGGGCAAGGTCTGAAAGGTATTAAGGGGTGAATAGGAGTTCACCAGGGAAGGGAAGCAGGGGAGACAGAGGGGGCAGAGACATTTAAGGCATAGGAGAAAGTGGGTAAAAGGGAACAGGGGGCCAGGAACAGCAAAAGGGAATGAGATTGAAGAGGGCAGGAGGCAAGTCAGAAAAGCTCCTGTGTGGTTTCACATCCAAGATAATCCACTGGGGAGTAGAAAATTAAAATGCTGCTGTTTGCATGTCTCTGAAATGCAGTATTTAGTATGCAACAGGCTCCAGGGCTCTCCTCTCACGTGGATGGCAGACAGTCACACATCCCATATAAACACATGCGATGGAGAGGGGAGGGTGGGCGACCAGGCGACCAGACACTGCCCTCTCTGCTTGATCCGTTATGATCACCTCCTGTGCTTGTCGCATTCACATGTGGATGCATAATGGGTGTGCAGGCTGTATTATCCAGCTGTAATCAACAAACCCTCAGGAAAGGACAAGTGGTTTTATGAGATTTCTAAGAAACCCAGATTGATGTTAATACTAACGATGTAACAGGTTCTTTCTCTCTTTACACACACACACACACACACACACACACACACACCCATGCACAGGTCACAGAGAATAATAAAAAGCGAAAAAAAATAGTGTAGCTGACATTTCTAGTCCCAGTACAAACTCTTTGCATGACACACTACCAGAATTTTAAAAATCATAAAATCATAAATGGTATTGCATATTGGTTGATATTACTAAAATATTATATTTTTCAGGAAGAATGAAAAATTTTGGGGGGAATTAAATGAAATTTTAAAAGTATCTGAAATATTATTTCCTCTTAAGACTTATGTTGGATTGTGTACCTTCTACAACATCCATCATATATTAGTACACACACATATATACATAATATATATACACAAGCACACATTTCACAGGTATTTGCTTGAACATTTTTTACTGGAAGCTTACACAATCAAACATGCCTTAAGTCACTGCTGTGGGCACTGGGAACCACTGAAGAGTTAAAGTCAAGAATGGAATGGTCAGATTTGTGATTTGTGTTGATGAAGGTTGGAGGAGACAGCCTTGTACAGGATAAATCTGTCTAGTAGGCAATAGATGATGAGTGCCTGAGTTAAAAATGGAGGGGATTTGAAAGATATTCAGAAGGTAAAATTAAGAGAAATTAGTGAACTGGCACCAGACTGTAGACTCCACGAGGACACGTCATGCTTGTATCTTTAGCAACCACTTCCCAAGCTGCGTGACGGGTTCCAATAAATAGGTGTTGACTAAGAGAGTGGATGTGTTTGAGGAGTAAGAGTGGACCTTGGGTAACTGGCAGTGTTACTAGTGCAGGAGCGCCTCCAAGAGCTGCGGAGGTGCGCCGCCTCCCTCTAACCATTTTAAAGTCGGTCTTTGTTGAAACTAAATGCAGCAAAAATCCCGAAAGGGAATGGTCAATAACTTTTATAAATTTACTCACAGATTAAAATCAACTTAAAAAATATAAAGTTACGGTATCAGTTTTCTGGAAATGATCTCTGACTGAGCCATGACATATCAGGATAAACTGTGGTTAAGGAAAGAGAATCCATTAGACACAGTTTATTAACTCTGAAGTGAGAGGAGGAAAAAGAGGCAAACCCCACACATATTTTCAGTCTATTAACGCTTCTTTAAAAAGAAACCCACTCAACTGTATTACATGACTATATTTTAGACATTCTGCATCCTGTTGTACTTATTCAGATGGGGTTGTGATTTCAAATGTATAAACGACAGCAGGGAAATTTTATTTTTCAAGATGAAGTGAAATGTTTCGGTATCTGAGATTCAGTATAGTGCAAAAAAAGTGAATGTATTCAAGGAAGATTTTGAAAAGGTGAGGAAGGACAAATCCATAGTGGGTGAGAGAGACTAGTGTGTTTTCAGCCCGTGCCCTAAACTTACCTGTGCTTGGTACTCAGTCAATACTTGGTCAAGGTTTTTGGAAGGAAGGAAGGGAAGGAGAGAGGAATTAATTCTACAATTCTATCTTCGTGGCCTCTGACAGTGGCAAATTAATGGGTATATCAAATACGGTTTAATAATTCTTATATTCATAGAATCCTGAATCTTGGAGATATATGATGTATCCTTATCCAAACTTCGTTAGACAGGGCACTTGGTGTTGTGCTTTGGCCACGGGCAGTTACAATCCCCCACACGGACATGTTTTGTGATCTGGAACAGGTATGTTAGTGGATGGCACACATTTTCAACACTGCGGGATGAATCCACTTTGTGTAGATATTCGAGATGCTATAAAAAGCAAAGGTTTTATTTCTGTTGTCTCAGGAAAGATAAAAATTACAACAAGGGTGAGGAGACAACAACTGCTCCAAAATTCAATGATTTTCAATTAAGCATCTATAGCAATAAAAGGAGGAAAGCATCCCTTTATGAGTGGACCAGTCCCTAGGCTGGGAATGGGATCACTACATCGTACTTGCCAGCATTTTAAAAACAGAAGGAATCACACTGGCTCTCCCTGAAGAGCAGCATTTTGATGTATAGAGCACTGACTGGAAAACCACAGATGTAAAGGTGAAATTAAAGAACAACAAATAAATGTGTTTATCTTTCTTTTACAGAGGCATTAACTTTTTCCAGCTGCAAAGTTGGTTTGGTACCCTGTTTATTTCACACCAAATGAATTCCCTCATTGCTTGAAGGAGTCACGGTTTTCTAGATTTTATAGTTACTTGTGACCTAGAGGTTATTTATTAAAATGTCCCTTGCAAGGCAGAGACCCTTTGAAGGGCACCGCTGCGGAGGACCGGAGTCAGGGGCACCTGAAAGGCGAGTCATGGGCTCCCCACGCCTGAAAGACTCGGGCTCTGTCGCCTCTGAAGACCAGACTTCTAGTGGAAGAAGGAAAAGGCTGTGCTTTTATGTTCAGGAAACACTTGAGTTTCTCTTCCTCTCACAGAGAATACTTTTAGAAAGGCTGTTTGTGGACTGAAAAACGATGAAGTTTGAAAAGTACCACAGTTATAGGCTGAAAGCTTTGAGGTACCAAGTGTCGACTAAAACTTAAAATCTTTGATCAAGGGAAAAATAATGCTGTGAAAACAATATTAAGAAGTCCATTATCATAACACATGCCATTTAATTTAATTTAAAATAACGGAAGTGAGAAATTGGGTGCATTAAATGCCATATACAAATAACACTAGAACTTCACGTTCAATATAATTTGATGCAGTTAATAGAAGATTGCAGCTTGCTCACCTTTTCATAAACCCTCTTGGCATTATCATTGTCTCCTATCAAGAGATACCCCACGCCGAGGTCATTCTTTAAGGAAGTATCATCAGGAAATAATTGAACCAATTTCTGCAGTGTAACAAGAGAGCCTCTCATGTGACCTGATTCGGTGGGAAGAGAAAAAAAAGAATCCAACAGAAATAAAAACAGATTATGTATACTTTTATATTGAGACTAAAATCAAGACAGACTATTCCAGAAAACCTAAAGACCAGCTTAAACCTGGCCCTGCAGACGGATGGCCAGGTACCCATTAGGGTTTCATGATGCAGTTGCAGTGGTATCAGTAACTCCTGTAAATGGATACTAAATATAATACTATGAACACTTTAGAGACATTGTCTTCTGAATTGATCAACATTTTACTTTTTTATGTCAAGTTCAGTCTTAAGAAAGTTTCGGTTACCAATTCCTTATTAAAAAAAAAAGTTGTACTGAGGTATTTTTTGCTTACTATGATTAGCTTTAAAATTTTGAATAGAAAACAAATAAAATTATGAATAGAGAACTGACAAATTAAAAATCTAACTGATTTTGGGGTCTAGGACCCTGTGTGAAACTTGAAGAGGCACTGAGCTACCCTGCTGACATTGTTTCAAATTAACAATGTCCTCATCCCCAGGTAAGAACCTCTTCAAGTGGCTAAGAAGACATCATCCAGTGTTAGGGAACCCTCTGGTGGACGATAGGATGCTATGCACACATGAATCATGGAAACACTAGCTTCAATTAATTTTTTAAGGCTATCTGACAGAAATTTAAAATTTCGGGGGTCAATTGTCAGTACTCGTCACCAAAGTTGGTAAGACAAATTGAATATGAGAAAATGTACAGGATAGGATTAGTAAACATGACAAAATTAATTACCTGAAGGGCTCACTTGCCCAGAAATTAAGTATTAACCAGGAACATTTTAGGACCATCAACAGCTATAGCCCCACAAACAAACAGATTATTGGGCATGAAACATCACCAAGCCGTCCCGTAGCTGGCTCTCCATTACCGGTCAATTGCTGGCCGGGTCGGCTCAGCTATTCATTCCTCCACTGACAAAGCTGACTCAGCAGGCTTCTCTCCTCCCTTTGCCCAGACCAGTCTCACACTTTTCTTCTGCTTCTAAACTTCCCTTATTAACGACTACGAAGCTCCTGGTGAAAATGCCTCCTGCTGCCATCTCCGCGGCGCCACTTCCCTCCACCGCCCCTTCCACTCTGCATCAAGGAAGCCTGTTCTACTGCACATGAACTTCATCACTGCGTCCACTTCAGCAATATCGTCACCATACAATTCCCTCCTCCCAGGGCCTTCTCTACTGAGCTCGCCTCATTCTCACTCAGAGGAAAGGGCGAAAGTGAAAGGCTGCTGTGGAAGAGGTTAGATTTGGTCAGAGGCAGTCAGTCCTTCCCCGGGGCTGGGAATAAATAAGGCAGGCGCGGCGCGCAGTGCAAAGCTCAAGAGGGTGCCCCAAATCCAGGAATCTAGATGAGTGATTTTTACGCACTTTTTAAATATCTAAATTAATGTACAAATCTCCCTGGCTGGCTAGCGCAGTTGGTTAGAGCATCATGCTGATACGCCAAGGTTGTGAGTTTGATCCCCAGTCAGGACACACACAAGGATTACCCAATGAATGAATAAATGGGTGGAACAGATTGATGTCTACCCCCCCTCCCTTCCTCTCTCTCTAAAATAAATTTAAAATTTTTTTTTAAATTAATGTAAAAATATATGAACAAAACATCAAAAATTTAAGGACAGAGCCAGTAAGTAGTGCTAAGCAGAGCCCCACTAGAGGCCGAGGCAAGGGGGCAGCTCAGTAATACGGACTTTGCACCCAAGACAACTGTCTCCCTGTGAGTCCCAGTCTTGCCTTTTCCATCCCGTATGCGGACTATATGCTGTTCTTCCCCTGAACTGACCCTTAAGAAGATTAGTCTAATTGACCATTTCTTCTGGTTTTTAATCATCACTTGGGTCATCTCCTATCAGGGATGCGTGACCTATCAAGGTCGCCTGCCAAAGTGACATACTACCTTTAACGCCATTCCTCAGAAAATTGATAAAAGTGTCAGCTGGTCTTCAGTATTGCTTATATGAGCCTCCCCTAGTGCCAGCGACGATTCATTCATGTAACTTACCCAGCGAGCCTAGCGCCCGCCCTAGTGCTGGCTCAGACTCTTCCTTCCCAGTTTACAGGAGACGTATGACGAGGGACAGAGTCACAGCCTGGTCATAATGAAGGCTAAGTCACAGCTAGTCTCACTGCCTTTGGCTCTGGGAGCCTGGGTCCCTCAGAGGATATACTTTATGCTGCTCGTTTCAAAGCACTTAGCCATTAAAAATTTGTTTCTATCGTTTTTCTTGGTATAGAGTCAAACCTTGCAAGTAAAATTTTAGAGTGCCTGGAACTCTTAATATTCCCCTAGAAATACTGCCCCACTGATTGGTTTAACCTCCATGAATCAGGTTGTTCTAGTTAGGATGGAAAAGAATTTGGCACGACGGGAAGAGTTGTTGATTCTAGACCTATTAATTGATAAGCTATAACTCCTTTAGTTATCCAGCCTCTCAGCACCCCATTTACCTTGGCTTTAAAATGGGTGGGGTGGGGTGAGGAGGGAAAAGGAGAAAAATACTATTGGCATCTTTGTGATTATCAAGGGTAGGATTGCTATTTCAGTCTAAAAAACAGATAAATTATCTGAAATTAGTTATACAACTCAGGTTTCCTTCCATGTCACTAGACTCTTGAGAGTACACATAGCCTTTTAGGTTCTTCAAGGTAAAAGCATGGCAAGTGCCGTTGATTTGACTTTTCTTACTCCATCTTACCTAGAAACTGCTGTCTGTCGGATCGCCGCTTCAAACTGAGCCTCACCAGGTCCGCGGGGACATCAGGCAGGCTGGCCACCTCTTGGTAGGTCTCGATGGCCCTGCGAAGCACCTCATTGCTCCTTCTCTTCTCAGCCAAATCGTCTTCACACTAGAGGGAGTCCCACACTGAATAAATGTCCCAGGACAAGCTGTATTTCTAGTCACCCAAAATATTCACAAAAAGTTTGCCTTTGCACATGTTTCAAAGATAATTCAAGACAGGTTAAAGTTTTCTCTTTATCAAGAGACTAAAAAAATATACAGTGAAAAGCAATACGACATGATATTTTGATATGGAGGAAGGTTTGCTACTACGCTACAGACAAGAAAGAGTATCATAAAAGCAAGACTCATATATGCTAGGGGTTGATGGTGATTTATATCATGTTACACATTAACATTATATAGACAGGACTCCAGTCCACCATTCTTGTTCTTCCATCAGTTTATTCCCATGTTCATTCATTCATTAAACAACTGATATTTGCTGAAAGCCAGTCTTTGTTCTGTACATGCAGCAGACAAACTGAACAAAACAGACAAAGACCTTTTCCTACTTCACTTCATTCTGGAGAGGATAGAAAGGCGATACGCAAGTAAGAGTATCATGTATCTGATGGCCATAAGTGCTGTGGATAAAACATAAGGCAGGCTTAGCAATGCTGGAAGTGGGGTTGTAGAGATGTTCATTTAATCAGAATGAACAGGGAGGGTCTGAAAGTAAAGGAGCAGAGTGTGAGTATATGGGGCAAAGAATGTTCCAGGTAAACAGAGAGAAGAGCCAGAGCAAGGGCTGTGAGGTGGAAGTGAGGAACAGAGAAAAGGCTGGTGGTGGAGGGGAGCAAGGGGGAGACGATGGGGGCGGGGTGTCAGGTAATGAAGAACCTGGTAAGCGATTGCCAGCTCTACTACACTAACTGTCCGTGAGATGGAAAGACAGTGGGATGTTGACAGGATCTGAGGTACGTGCCATGGGTCACGCTGGCGGCAATATGGAGGACAGATTGAGGTGGGTGGGAGAGAAGCAGAGAGCCCAGTTAAGATGCTCCAGCAGGATTCCAGACAAAGGGTGACAACTCTGACTAGGGTGGCAGTGACGGAGATGGCAGGAAGTGGTCAGATTAGAAATGTATTTTGAAAGTCAGAGCCAACCAATTTTGTAGATGGTCTAAATGTAGGGTATGAGAGAAAGGGAGAGAGAGAAGCCTGGGAGGAATCAAGGTTTTGGGCCTGAGCAATCACCAGATGCACGTGTCATTCCCTGAGAATGGGAAGGCAGAGCAGACGCAGGTCTGTAGGCATATGGAATCAGGAATGTAGTTCTGGGCATATTAAACTCCAGTGTTTGCCAGATACCCAAGCCAATATACAGGATAGGAGAAAGCATACACGAGTTTATGGCTGAAGACAGAGGTCAGAGGAAGAGACATACACTGGAGAATTGCCAAGATAGAGACGGTTTTTCAAGCTAAGAAGCTAGAAGCAGTTCTGAGTGTAGGCAGAGAAATGAAGAGGTCCAAGGCCAGAATCCTAAGGAACTGCAATGTTTCAAAGTCCCTAGAGGTCAGAAGACAGCAGAGAATGGGCAAAGAGGACAGAGAAGGAGGGAGGAGAAAAGAAAATAACAACAGAAAAGTGGTCTGCTGGAGGCTAGGTGACAGAAGTATCAAGAGGGAGTGAGTAACTGTATTGGAACTGGCTGTCGGGGTGGACACGACGCTGAACTGGACAGTGTGCAGCCTTCATTGGTCCTGGCAGGAGTGCTTCCATGAGACCACTTGGGACTTGTCATGGACGGAAGTAGGTTCAAGGGAAAACAGGAAGGAAGGAAGAGCAGGCAGTTCTTTCAAGGAGTTCTGCTGTCAAGGGGAGCAAAGAAATGGGCCAGTACGTAGAGGGGAATATGGAGACACGGGAGAGTTCTTCTTCTTCTTCTTCTTCTTCTTTAACCATGGAAGTATTACAGCATGTTTCTAAGTCGATGCAAAAGACTCAATAGAGAAGGAAAATCTGGTGGTGCAGAGGAGGATGTAAAATCAGAAGGATGTCCTTCGGCAGGTGGGAGGGGATAGGACAGGGGCCCAGAGCCTTTCATCCATGCTCAAGGGAGGGAAGGTAGAGCAGCACATGGGGGCAAATGTGGGTAGCTTGTTAGCGCAGTAGTGGAATCATGTGGAAATTCTCTGCAAGTATTTCTTTTTTCTTACCAAAATAAGTAAGATTCTAGGAAATTGAGACTGGGGAGTGAAATACTAGAGATAGGAAGAAAGGGGAAAATGCATAACGTGATCAAAATCTCATCAGCTTTGGCAGACTAAATTTGAAGACTACATTTAGTTAGATGCTAAAAGTAGCATATATAATTTTTTTCCTTGGAATATCCTATTTGTTTACCTTGTTAAAATAAAGTGAGCGCTGTAGTTAATGTACAGATGCTGTAAAATAAAGCATAGCTCTACAATTTGAGGACGTGATAAGAAAATGATTCCTTCCTTCCTAAGAATCAGCACAAATTGATAAAATATCAATGGGAAGCTTTTCAGAAAATAACACATAAAAAATAACTTGCTAACATGCACTGATTAGAAAAAGTTTCCCAAGAATACCAGGGCTAGAACTGAAGCAGTGGAGATGGAGAAAAGTAGAGAGATTCATGAAAAAGAAACATTGATAAGGACAAAAAAATCTCTAGATTAGAAGAGGGTATCACTCTTGCTTGATAGAAAAAAGCCTCCAGGCATTACAATTACCTGTTCAAACCTAGAAATGGTCTCCAGAACAGACTTATCTACCAGGAGAGGAAGTCCAATGTCAATGGCCCATAGTGGTCATCCTGACCATACGGTTTTCCATGTATCCATATGCTGGCCTTAAAAAAAATTTTTTTTTTTAAGGCATTGGTTTGTTGTGAGTTTGGCTATGGAGAGTTAACTCACCCAAAACATGATGGCTTTATAGGTGACTTCACACAATGCCAGAGCCTAGACCTGCCAGAGCCTTTGGAGACCATCTGGTTCACAGTCGACACTTGGTAGCCTCTTCAAGCTACCAACAGACCCTGGGTCTCGAAGGTCTCTTCAAGGTTAGTGCAAAGACAAATGCCTACCAAGATAATCCTTCTTTACAGAGACAGGAGTATCTAAACTTAATTTGAAAAGAGCAAAAAAAATGATATAATCTATATGCCTTGTTCCACCCCCCCACCCACTCAAGGTCCTTCATTTTAATAATAAACACTTTACAACTTCCGGAATGGGGAAAACATCAGTATTCGCCTGGCACCTAATTCTTAAAATCTCCTGAATGAACATGATAGGCTTTACTTTGCAAATCAAATCATACAGATCGATTTTTATCAGTTCGGCATCTGCAGATAAAATAATTTGCGTTCAAGATTGGTTCGAGGCCTTGACTTCACAGAGCCTTTTGCTGCCTCAGCCCAGCCAGCTCTCCTGGGAGACGCGCCGTTTTCTGCCACAGGGGCATTAATGGGTCATGTTAAGATAATAACGTGAACTGAAATTCTAATGCAAGATTTTGTGTCTGATGTTCACAGAAATTGGTCAGAATCGATTTTCACAGTAATCCAAAGGATACGACTGTTACTTTAGAAATGACTGATATAATAATCTGTATTTAACTTAACATTGCTGAATTTTAAAAATCTGTTGGGAGGCTCTAATTATTGTTATTTAATCTATTAACAAAAAATTAAAACATCGTCATTTATTCTTCTTATTAAGTCTACCTTCCGTTGAATTTTATTTTTACAACTCTTATGAATTTTCAATTTCCTTTAAATTATTCTATTAAAATTTCACTTACCATGCCTACATTTTACCTTATGCCACAACAACAATAAATGCCAGTAACACCTTCTAGCATCGATTAGCGGTAAAAAAAAATAATGCTTGGGGCCTAAATCTCAAGTTCCTACTGTTACATGTGGGTATAAATATAGCAATCACCATGTGCAAAAACTAGTGCATTTATTTGGATTTTGGTACCCATAATTAATACCACATATAAACAAAAATTCTAAAGCACAAAACACTTCTGCCATAATTTCATTAACATTTGCATCAGTCATTCTCTCTAGTTAATATGCTTCCCTTACCCAAACAACTGTCAGCAGTAGTGTCAAGGCACATCGCTTATTTCTATGGGCATGATCCTTTGGAAACACATTTTCTCTGGCTTAACAGCAATACAATTTAGCAATTTTGCAAGACTGCTGACCAAATTACAAAAATGATATAGCCGCTGTCTGCTAAACCTGGCCTGTAACAAGAATCTGCAAAAATTTTTCACAGCCTCAATTCATTAAAATTTACTTAATATGTGTTTAATGGGGAGGTAGGAAGAACTTGAGCATCTGGATCTTCAGTGGTCCTCACCTTTAGCAAAATCTACTTGCTTGCCTATAATGTGTGAGTCCCTGTGTGAGTGTCATACATAAGTCACTGTACTGACTCCCTCTGGAGGGATGTTGTTAGCTTCCCCATGGTCTGGAATATTTTTGTAGCTCTGCATCTACTGTTTCTGAGGGGCTGAGAATCTATCTCAAGCCACAGGCAGGAGCTTTAGTGCCTGAAACATTCGTTTATAATAAGCCCTGGCTTTACCCTGAGTTCCAGGCTCCAGAAATCCAATGTTCTACTTGACATGTCCACTTGAATGTCTAATAGGCATCACACACTTAATAGGACCAAAATCGAACCTTGATTTTGCACATTCCCAAGTCCATCCCTCTACCAATCTTCCTGGTCAGAAACTGGCACTATCCTCTCCTCAGCTGGCCAAACCAGATACCTGGGAGTCACCCTGGACTCTCTTTCTTTCTCTGACCTTGCAGCTAACTTCTCAACGAGTCCTTTCGGTTCTGCCCTCTGTCCAGTTCCCATCTCCATGGCCACGACCGCAGTCAGAGCCGTGGCATCTCAAGTGAACCTGCCAATAGTCTCCCATTCTTGCTTCTGCTTTCGCCTCCACAATCAATACTCCACCCAGCAACCAAAGCTAACTTTATGGAAAACAAACAAAACAAAAACAAAAACAAAAAACCCTAGACAGTCACACCCATGCATAAGCCCTTCAACGGCTTCCCAGTGCACAGAGCGTGCAACCCGTGAGGCCCCGGCCTCACTTCTACTTCAGTGTCCCTTAGCAGCCTTTCTTTCTGTCCTGGAGCTTGACATGCCAAGGTCATTTCCCTGCATTACGGCCTTTGCTCCTGCTGCTCCTTCTGCCCCGTCAGCTCCTTTCACAACCTTGTCATGTCTCAGCCACTCATCACCTCCCTAGAGAGGCCTTCTCTGATCACCTTTACTTTAAAAAAATTTTTTTTATTTTTAAAACATTTATTGGTTTTAGAGAGAGGAACAGAGAGAGAAACATTGACATGAGAGAGAAACATCAGTTGGTTGCTTCCCATATGTGTCCTGACTAGGGACTGAACCCAAAGCCCAGGTGTGTGCTCTGACCAGGAATCGAACCCGCAGTCTTTGGGTGTGTAGCACGATGCTCCAACCAACTGAGCCACACCGGCAAGGGCCTGATCACCTTTTCTAAAGTGCTATCTGCTCTGTCACATTACCTGCAGGCCCCAAATCTTAAGAGGTATGTTCTTTATTCCATTACCTTCTTTTCTTTATGGTATGTATTGTTAATGTAAGAGGATATAATATTTATTTTTAACACTGTAATATTCTTTGAATATACATTTATTTGTAGACTTTCAAGGCTTTGCTCAAATGTCACCTCTTCAGTACAGCTTTCCCTGCCA
The DNA here is from genome assembly GCA_004026545.1 of Mormoops blainvillei. Classification (NCBI taxonomy): domain Eukaryota; kingdom Metazoa; phylum Chordata; class Mammalia; order Chiroptera; family Mormoopidae; genus Mormoops; species Mormoops blainvillei. The sequence goes on from PVJD01004215.1 coordinate 26,181, forward strand.
CTTGTCCCGTATTTCACCTCCCTCACATGTCCTATTCTGTTCTCTGCTTTATGTTGGTTTTCCTTAGCACTTATTGCTAGGAGACGTATATATTTTACTTAATTGTTTTATGCACCGTCTTTGCCTTTACAATGAAAACTCCTTGCCTTATCGATGGCTTCCTCTGTGGTGCTTAAACAGGGCCTGGCATGTTCTGGGTTTTCACTAAACAATTTCTGAGCAAGTAACTTTTAAAATGTCTGCCACTGGAATATAAGATCTTACAGGACAGAGACCTCAGGAGTGTTTATGACAATCCTGGGGCCTAAAACAGGATGTACACAGGGTGGGTTTATGCAGCTACAGATGAATGTGAACAAGCCTCATGAAATGAGGAGCTGGAAGACGGAGAAAGTCACATAGAAAGGGAGATGGGTGCGAGGGGGGGTTAGGGAGAAGGTAGCTAGTGAGATGGAAGTCTGCTGAAAGAAAGTACAGGGGACACAAGTACATTCTAATTTATATTTTTAAAGTTTTTCCTAATGATACTTACCACCTCTCGAACTGAGGTTCTTAAAGCTCTCAGGGGCCTAATGTGAAAATTATGCAGTGGGTCTAAATGGAATGGGATGAGGCAGTGATGGAAAATGAATGACCAAAGTGTTATTCTTTATTTTCTTTTAAAAACCAGAGAGATGCAATATTGGTTGGGGGGCGGGGACAGAAAAATGTTTCTAAATTCAGCTGTACACAATAGCAATAATTAATTGTCATATTTAAAACAGTATTTATTGCTTGAGTTTATGCATATGCAAGAGAAACTGGTGCTGTATAAAAGTTATAACACAGAAAAAGAAAATGCAAATAAATAGTGGGCAGCGAGAAACCCAATTACACAGAACACAAGGACGTCAAAAAGTTATCTAAGTAGAAGGGTTCTAGAATACCTGTGCTTTCCCATATCTCGCCCGCGGGCTCTGAGGGTGTTTACGAATTAGTTCTTCAAATGCAGTCATTGCTTCCTCAATTTTTCCCTGTTAGGAAGAGGTAATTTCATAAAACAATAAATTTAAATGCATAACGTTATTCGATATAGTATTAAATATTCACCAAGTAATTCTGTCAAAATTTTCTAGACCCCATTCTAAGTTTAAAGACAGTTTTACCTAAGATTTAAAAAAATTAAGTTTTAATTAAATTTTTAAAAATTATGGAAACAAAACTAGAAGTGAACATAAGTATATTTTATCTTTTAAAATACAGAAACCTGGCAAATGATGTAATGAGTCTTTGTTAAAGAAACTGCATTTTCCGGCTATGTGTATAATTCCTACATCCATTCTTGAGGAAAATATTTAGGTTTCAAGTTGGGGAAAATACTGCTGGCAGCTGGAATGCCTTGGGGGTCTGTGATGAGAAATCTGAAGCACCACAAAATGACAGAGAAGAAGTGTGCGGAATGCAAGGACCGCTTGGCCGGGGTTCCTGTTACCCATTGGACATCACGGCTGATTTGGTGCATCTGGCTCCCTGGAGTGCCTCGCAGCCTCAGGGTCATGTGTCCCCTCCCAGAGCTCACACGGGCCCTTAGGAAGGTGGGCTGAGTACCTCTGATAGGTCTCTGACCACTACTGCCCCGAAAGGATCGGAGGACACACAACAGGTACATCTGGTGAGGGCCTTGGCATGGAGTGGAGGAACCCTCTGCCCTCCTCACTCCATCAGCGCCATTCCACGGGGTCAGACGCATGTGCCCTGGTTTCCAGTAGATGGCAGCAGGTCAAGGATATTTGGAGCCACGGGATAGAGACAGATTTTTGGAGTTCGACTTCCCTCAGTTCCCTATAAACTGGTAAATTCATTCATTCCCCATGTAAATGCAAGCTCACTGTGACTTCTATGTTTTGCCCCTCACTGAGTGAGTTTTCATACAACAAAGTTTGCCTCCCAGTGTGGCGGTGCAAAGCAAACTGTACAGCCTACCAATTGTTATTTACACCTACTTCCAAAAGACTTGACTAAATAGAGAGGAGTGAGGCCACCTCTCTGTTAAAGTTCCTTAAAATCATTCCTTGGCCCAGGTGCCATGGAGGAAGGAGGTTGTTTTGACCCTCTCACGAGGGCCATCAATGGCAGGGAGGGGCTGGTGAAAAACACAGCATAGTGTAGTGGTTCTGAGTGCAGGCCCCAAAGCCAGGCTGACCGCTGAGAGCCTGGGCTCCAGCACTTAGAAGGTGTGTGACCGACGACAAGTTTCTGAAGACCTTGCCTTAGGGGGCTCATCTGCAAAACGGGAATAGTGAGGGTCCTTGACTACCTCGTGGAGCTGCTATAAAGGTCAAATTCGAAAATATACACAAAGAGCTTGTAGACACTACAGAGAGTACAGAAAGCATTGAATAATGTTACCTATTGCTGTTATTATTATTACTGTGGTGTGTGGGGGATGTGTGTGCCAGCACAAGATAATGGGGCTCATCCCAGATATGTCTCTTACCTGACAGACAGGCAGGTTAATGCACAGTAAATAAGGTCTTGGATGTAGAGATAAATCAAGCCAGGAACTCATCTCTAAGTTACATTTATTGTCAGAAATAATTATATTACTATTTAAAATATGTTGTCCCTCTCACAATATTAATTAGCTAAAGCAGTATTAGGTACATAGCAAAACTGAGAGGCAAGTATAGAGATTTTCCATACACCCTCTAGCCCAACACAAGCACAGACTCCCCCATAATCAACAGCCTGCTCCCAAGTGGTATATTTGTTATAATCAATGAACCTATATTGACTCATCATAATCACCCAAAGCCCATGATTTACTCAGGGTTCATGTTTGGTGTTGCACATTGTATGGGTTTAGATAAATGCATGCAGTCTGCATCCACCATTATAGCATCATGCAGATTAGTTTCACTGCCCTAAAATTTTTCTGTGCTTTGCCTGTTCATCCTTCTCTCCCATCCTGTGACCCAGCGTTCACTCTTGGAAACCACTGATCTTTTTACTGTCTCCATAGTTTTGCTTTTTCCAGAATGTTATACAATTAGGATCATACAGTAGGAAGCCTTTTCAGGTTAGCTTTTTTGGTTAATAATATGCATTTAAGGTTCCTTCAAATTTTTTTCAAGGTTTGATATCACTCTTTTTTTTTTTTTTGATGCTGAGTACTCCTTGATTGTCAAAACAGTTAATTTATCCCTTCACCTACTAAAGGACATTTGGTTGCTTCCAAGTTTTGGAAATTATTAATTAAGCTGCTACAAACATCCATGTGTAGGATTTTGTGTGGATTTAAGTTTTTAACTCTTTCGGGTAATTAACCAAAAATGGGATTTCTAGATTGTATAGGAGTGTATGTAGTTTTGTAAGAAAGCACAAAACTGTCTTCCAAAGCAGCTGTACTATTCTGCATTCCCATAAGCAATAAATGACCGTTCCTGTTCCATATCCTTGCCAGCATTTGGTGTTGTCAGTGATCAGATTTTGGCCATTCTAATAGGTATGTAGTGGTATCTCATTGCTGTTTTAATTTGCATTTCCCTCATAACATATGACATGGAACATCTTATACTTATTTGTCATCCGTATATCTTCTTTGGTCAGGTTTCTGTAAAGGTCTTTAGCTCATGTTTTCTTATTGAATTTTAAGAGTTCTTTGTATATTTGGGATAAGAGTTAGTTTTTAAAACCACTACTTTATTTCTTCTGTGAATGATTTTAAGGAATGAAAGATTCATATTGAATATCTTCTATGTGACTTTCTTCTAACTACCTCATATTATTTTCCTGTGGTTGCTTTAACAAATTACCACAAACTTGGTGGGCTAGACAACAGAAATCAATTATCTCACAATTCTGCAGAACAGAAGCCCAAAGTCAGTTTCACCGGGATGAAATCAACGTTCCAGCAGGGCTACATTTCCTCTGAAGGCTTTGGGGAGAATCTGTTGCTTGCCTCTTTCAGCTTCCGGTGGCTGTTAGCATTGCTGGGCAGGGGGCCCCATCGTCCTAGTCTCTGCCTCCATTTTCACATCACCTTCTGCCCTGTGTATGTTTCTTCTCTTCTGCCTGTATCAGATCTCCAACTGCCTCTTTATTGAAAGGACTAATTTGGGGCCTATGATGATTAATTTTTTTGTGTCAAACTTGACGGGGTTTAGGGATGCCCAGATAGCTGCTAAAAACATTACTTCTAAGTGCATCTGTGACGATGCCTCAAGAAGAGATTAGCATTTGAATCTGTAGACCAAATAAAAGAACATTTTCATCAGTGGGGTAGATATCATCTAGTCTGGAGAGATCCTGAGCAGAACAAAGAGGCAGAGAAAAGAAAATTTGGTCTCTTGAGTGGAGACATCCATGTTCTGTCCTTAGACATAGGCACTTCTGATTCTCAGACTGAGACCTACACCATCGGTCTGATTCTCAGTTCTTCAAACTCGAACAGAATTACAGCACTGGTTTTCCTGGTTCTCTAGTTTCCAGATGTCAGGACGTGGGGCTCCTTGGCCATTATATATTATATACCCTATTGGTCCTGTTTCTCTGGAGAACACTGACTATTACAGGGCTTACCAGGATAATCCAGGAACACAGTTCCTTCATAAAATCCTTAATTACATGCAAAAGCCCTTTTCCTAAATAAGCTTACATATACAGGTCCAGGAATTAGAACATGATTATCTTTTGGGGAAGCCATTTTTCAGCCTAGCAGTCTGTCCCCTGCCCCCCAATAATTCACATCTGTCTCACAGCAGATTTACCTCTCCCGGTGTTCCCCACAGTCTCCGCTACTACATTATCAACTCAGATTTGAAATCTCATGTAAATCTCATTAGCTCCAAAGTTCCAAATCTCAGCATCTAATAACATCCAAAGCAGGGATGGGTGAAATTCTATGTATAATCTGTCCTGGGGTAAAATTCTTCTCTGTCTGTGGATCTGTGAAACTAGAAAATAAGTTACCTGCTTCTAAAACACATGGTGACATTTACAGATATTTATATTCCAAAAGGGAGAAAATGGAAGAAGGTGAGGTATCACTGATTCCAAGCAATTTCAAAATACAGCAAGGCAAATTCCATTAGGTTTCAAGTCTGTGGCTGGAGGCTCTGCCTTCTCTGTCTCTGGCCTCTGGGTCCTAGGCTCTGCCTACAGAGTTATCTTTCCTTTCGCTTGAAAGGGTAGCATGGGTTTGCGGTTGATTGGTTTCATGAGCCTGTTTCTTGCCTATAGAATTGTGGGAGTCTGTCAGCCTTTTTTCAGTATGTCCTGTCTCTTTCAGCTTAAGGCGGCAGTGTTCTGCTGGTATAATATTCTTGAAAACCATATGGGTCTCTTGTGTGTGTCTCAGGAATTCACACCATTAGACAAGAGTCACAGACCCTCCCAGGATAATTCCACCTCTATTCTTGGCTCCTGCTGAGACAGCTGAGTGGGTCCAAGAGTCACACACCTAATCTCTTCAGGAAAAGGATGTCCAGCTCCACCTTTGACTTTCTCTCCAAAGTATGCTTTTCTAACGGTGCCTTTCCTAACTTCATCATCTTTGGAACTATGGCTAGACTGAGAAATTCCCAAATTATCATGTCTTTTTTATTTCCTTAATTATCTCTTTCCTTTCATGTTTTACTATAAGCAGCAGAAAGAAACTAGGCCACACCTTCAACACACTGCTTGAAAAAACCTCCTCAGTTAAATATCCATGTTCATCATTTAGAAGTTTTGCTTCCAATAGATTGTAAGACACAATTCAGCTAAGTTTTCTGCCACCATGTAACGAGGACTGCCTTTCCTCTAGTTTTCAATAACATGTTCCTCATTTCTTTTTGGGCCCTTTCCAGAGTGCCTTTACAGTCTACATCTAGACCCAGATTAATGTTCTGTTTGTAATGATACATGTATACTCTACAAGAATACAAGCTTTCTCTACTGTGCCGCTCACTTCCTCTGAGCTCTCACCAGAAGCAGCTTTAAGGTCCACACCAACAGTCTGCTTAAGATAATCCAGGCTTTGGCTGTCACGCATCTCAAAATTCTTCCAGCCTCTACTCCTTACCCAACTCCAAAGCCACTTGTACAGTTTTAAGTATTTGCTGCAGCAGCACCCTACTGCCCAGTATTAGTTTCCCATGGCTGCTGTAACAAATTAGAACAAACTCGGTGGCTTAAAACCACAGAAAGTTATTCTTTCACAGTTCTGGTGAACAGAAGCCCAAATCGGTTTCACTGGGCAGAAACCAGGATGTTGGCAGAGCCTCCTCTAGAGGTTCCAGGGGAGAATCCGTTCTTTGCCTGACAGCATTTCTTGACTTGTACGTGCATCTCTCCAATCTCCACTTTTGTCTACACCTTGCCTTCTCCTCTCTGTGTGTGTCTTCTATTTTGTCTGTATCAAATTTCCCTCCGCCTCTTTCTTATTAAGAAAACGTATGATTGCATTTTGGGCTCAGGTGGATAAGCGTGCCTATCTCTCCATTTCAAGATCCTTAACATAATCATATCTGCAAAAGCCCTTTCTCCAAATGCAGTAACATTTACAGGTTCTTAATAGACATTAGGAGATGGATATCTTTTGGGGAACCATTTTTAGCCTCATGAAACTTAAAATGCAAATGTTGCGTCTCTATTTGGGACAGTCATGCTAAATGCACCAATGCCGGACTTAAAATATAGGAATAACAATACTCATAACAACTTTGCTAAAGTAGTTTGTTTCTGCTTGACATTTCTTTAGTTGGCCATCAAGGTTATAAATATAATAGAATATTTTGGCTCTGTCCTAGGCATCCTTTGGGTCCCCTTAAGACAGAGGTTGCATGGCCTTCTTAGGAAAGTACTATTCATCAAAGTAAATGTGTTTGCTCTTACTCTGAAAAAACTTCTCTTCCCTAGGTTCTTACTAGAGAATATAGCTTCTAACGCTATTATGAAATTCTTGTTTTAAAAAATTCAACTGCAAGATACAATGCTTGTAAAAAATGCCTGGAAATCATCTGTTCTTCAACATACCTTGTATTTTATCTGATGACCGAGACAGTTCATTGGAGAGACATGTACTGGGGCCCACTGTTTTGGCATGAGGCCAGTGGTATGCAGGACATTAAGACATGCCCCTGCAGGCGTGGATGCTATGGGTGACACTAGGGAAGAGGCTGTGCAGTCAGTCCCTCATTATACCCTTACGAAGACCTACAGCAGGATGCTTCTCTGTGGACTTGGTAAGAGCAGCTCTCTGACATTCTGCAGGGTAATGCTACTCCGCTCGTTCTGCCTCCAGTTTATTTCATTTCCAGCACTGTTTGCAGCCTGTGGTGTGAACTCTCTTGTGTTGGCCTTACTCTGGCTTCAAGTTTTCTTTTCTCTCCTTTTTTATGTTACTTATAATGCAGTAATAACAATAAATGACTCCAACAAGTAAACCAATACTTCAGAATTTCAAACGTTTTTCTGGGAGCGAAAAGGGGTTTTAAACAATAAATATTACTTTTTAAAAACAGATTATTGAAATATGCTCTGAGCTATACATTTTTGAAGGAAAAATAAAGTGACCTCACACTTCCATGTGGCATAGTATTTGCACTGAGGACGAGGACAAGAGCCGAGACCGGCCCTCCTCTGCCACAGCTCACCTTAGCCGGAAATCCCAGTGCAGTCACGAGAATCATTTGCTAAAAACAACCCTGGAAGAATTATGCTGATGATTCAGTCAGTCATTTGGCTTCCTGATGTTTCAGAAGCAAAACTGCCAATGTGGTCACTTCTTCCTCCTTCACGTACCCTGTTATAGATACAGAGTGCTCCTCGAGGAAAGTATCGTAAGTTCTCCCAATGAGCAAACACCGGAGAACACCCCGTTGATTGTTCCAGCACATCTGTGTCCCACTGACCTATTTGCCCCTTGGCAACTGAGCCCTTCTTTACTGTTCACTATAATTACATAAAAAACCTTCTCTAAAGCTGTTCTTTATCCAAAAGTCACTTATTAATAGCCACTCCACATTTGCATACATGGTATTAGTATAGAGGAAGTAGAGAATGACAAACAAGGTAATAGAAAGAGAAGATTTCTGCCTCACTTCTATTAAGAAATGCAAATTTCCTAAAAATAGTAGATGGCTTCATTTTATAAAGTTGAACAAGACAGATTCAGAAATCATTCATTCCATGGGGTTAATTTACTGAACAATGACTTTGCTGCAATAGTCTTTGAAGTTACTACACTTTCATTGGCTGGTAATGAGGGTAGGCAAAGCCTTGACTTGCGCTCATACGGAGCCCTTCGTGCCTGCTGGTACGTACATTCCCAATAAGTGTGTGAGAAGCACATTCATGTTCCACATCAGTTTCTAACTTGGGTGTTTTTATTTTTTATATTGTTGTTGCTTATTTACTTACTGTCCTAAGGTCCCTTTTTTTTTTGCAGCCAAAGTCTACTGATAAAAAGAGCATATTACAGGAAAACTAATGAGCATTACGCTGAGTATACATTCAGGTGTAGGGAAAGAGAAATTCCCCTAAAGAACAAGTAGAAGATTAAGTGAAGATGTCATTAAATGCATTATAATAAATACTTGACCCAATAATTAGATGAATATGACTGAGTTAAGAGAAGTAACTTCAAGTTAGTGTCAATTCACTGTTTTCAAAAACTGTAATATCTAGAAACAAAGGCAAGAGAGATTTCAAATTAACTGATGACAATAGTGAAATATAAAAGCCACCCTGAAAACTGGAGGTGCCTAAGGTTAACCCCAAATGAGAAGAATGTTAAATCTAATACCATTTCACCCAACAGTAACTATCCTAAGAGTACTGGGTTTACCTATTTTTTTTCTTTTGGGTTGAGGTGCTATAAAATTAAAACTGCCACTTATATGGTACTTGACAGTATTGATGCTTTTTTCCCTTAGTCTCATTTGATTTTTACAAAAACCAAATAAGAAGTATGATTATTATTATCCTCATTTTTTAAAGTAAGAAAACTGAGGCTCAGAATGGCCAAGGGATTTGCCCAAAGCCACGTGCTGGAATGTGATGGGTGTGGGCTGACTCCCCAGTCAACTGGCCTGAAGGTAAGTGAGCTCTAGTTCTCTTAGACCTTTACAGCTGCAATTTTTCTTTCCAATTGATTCATTTCACGTGCAATGCTGATGTCCCTGGGGGAAAAACCCACTCTATTCAAAGGTTGTTGCTCTTCACATCTTTTTTTTTTTAACAAATCAAGAGTAATGCTCGAGTTTATTTAACAACTAAACCATTGCATGTTTCTGCGCAAAACAAAAACATCAACCTACCCTTTTACGGAGTTTTTCTGCAGCATCAAGTTCAGCTTTAATAGTCTTATCAAATTTATTTAATAGTTTAGGCTTCTTTTTCTTAACTGAAAGAAAAAAGAGGTTTTTATTTTTTATTTTATTTTTGTCTAGAATTAGTTATTAAAAAGCGTGATTTACAAGCGGTGAGAGACCTAGTGTTCGTCCCAACGCTACAAGTGCAAGAACAGGCTCACTCGTGGTTGACCTTCCCATCCCCAGCGAGACAGTCAGTGACGTGGCTCCTTACAGGCTCGAAGGTGTTGTCAGCAGGCTGTGAGTACTGGTATACTTAGTTTCTGGAATGAAAATGGTACGTATGATTTCTAAACTCCATGAAAAACTTCTTGGCTGAGTCCAAAAGACAGCTGAAAGCAGTTTTCGGATATGTCTATAATGTTTCTGACCAGGTAAAATATAAAAAGAGGCAGCTATTCTCAGTGAAGTCAATAAACAGAATCTCTTTGTCCAGCACTCAAGCCCTTCTATTGCATCGTGGACCCATCACTCTGGCTACGCTCTACCCTTCAGCCCAAGTGGGCCATCCTATGTTCCCCAAATAAGCTCTGTGCCATTTCTGATGCTACCCGCCTCCCCCCACCCCCATATTAAGTGGCCTATTCCTTATGGTTGTCAGATGAAAATACGTCCTTCAACGACTAACTCAAAACCACACTCCTCACAGGTTCCTCAGCCTATCGCTCATGCAAGTAATCTCTCTCTCTCTTCCCCTCTCCACCCCACCCCCAAATAAAGTCCGCACCACCCTCCCTTCTCGCGTGGGACTTTTATTACAATCATTTGTGCACTCCTTTGGCCCTTTCCAAACCATACCCTCCTGCAGAGTGGCTCCGAGTCTTAGAGCAAACTGAATTTATTCGGGCTTAGGCACCTTGAATCACAGCTCTCAGGCGAGGGGGTGGGACCTGCTGGCGCACACACAGCCGTGCCTGTGGGTGGGTCAGATACTGAGGGCTCCCTGGAAGCCCGGGGGAAACAATCTTGTCTGAGGGCACAGGGGAGCGACAAAAACAAAAACTTGAAAGGGAAGCTGGATGTTCCAGACAGAGAAGGGGGCAGGTGGTGGGGAATGGGGAAGAGTAGGAGGGATAGAGAGAAATGAGAGTAGCCGGAAGACAACTTCCTCAATGTTCTGATATTAAACCTATGAATTCAATTACTTCTGTTCTGTCCTGTCACAAAGGAGGAGGCGCTCTCCTTCCTAAGGTTACCCCCTCCGCATGCACACCTGCCCAATGTCTTCTACAAGTCCTCTGAATGTCTCCACTCTCCAGGGCTCTTCTGAGCCCCTATCACCCTTGATTAGCGCTGAAGTCTCTGCTGTCTGAAAGCCAACCAACCAAGCAGGCCAGACAAACCTCAGCCTGCCCTCCTCCACTTGCTCCCCTTTGCCCTCCCCTCACACCCGCCCCTCTCTCAACCCACGCTGCTCCCCACCCACATGAGCAAAAGCAAGTCTTCCAGAAGGAAGGGGAGCTCAGTAGATAAGAGTCAGATGGCACGGATCTGTGGCCCAACTACATCACATTCCAGCTACGTGACCGAAGCCAAGCGAGTACTAAAGTTTTGTGACTCTCACTTCCCTAATCAACAAAATGCAGGTAGCGGTTTCAGAATTAAGCCGATACTGTACATGAGCAAATAGCACAGTGCCTAGCATACAGGAAGTGCTTCAGACCTGAGCGCTAGTAAGGGCCGCGGCCTTCTCTACAGGTTCATTTCCTGTCCTCCCCGACCTTGTCCTTCTGCAGCATCTGATGCATTGACTCCTCCCTCCTTCCTGAAATGATCCCTCTCCTTGACTTGTGTGTGGCCAGCTCGCCGACTTTTCCTCCTTAGTCTCTGGTCTCTCCATTTCCTACCGGTCTCCTCTGTGGCCCCTGCCCTTGGCTGATCCCTGGGATCGTGTGCTGTTCAGGGTCAGTCTCCAGCACTCTCAAGGGGTTTAACTGCTTAATTTCCAAACTGAGCAATAAATTAACTAGTTAATTTTCTCCCGCATTACAAAAATCATAAATCCAAGTGCCTATAATTTTTGGCACAGATATCTCAAGTTCAGTAGATCAGAAATGGAAAGAATATGTGGAATTATCTAAACGAAGATGGAATGGAATTGCTTTTTTTTCTTTTTTTTTTTTTTTAAGCATTTACTGTGTCAGGCTGCCAGCCTCCATCCATAACGGTGCTTTACATGTCTCCTTTTATTCTCTCAACTTCCCAGACACAGAAAATTTAACTTCACAGGCTGAAGTTCCAAAAGTGTCAGTCCCTTGACACATCCCCTCTCTCATCTACCCAAAGAGGAGGAACATACTTGTTTCCAGGGAAGTTTCCTAGAAACTCTTAGCCTCCAGCCTCTCCCCACAGGGAGGCAGTGTGACATATGATTACTGAGTTGGGGAAAGGGACAAACTTGAGTGGCTGAGTCCCATCCCTCTTCGTAGTCCTCGGAGCAAACACCTTGCACTGAGCATCCTACAGGGAGGGGTCCCGCAAAGGAGAACTAGAGCTGTTCTATGTGGCCTGGAGTGGGCAGGCATGTCTAATTCTGGAGTTCAAAATGAAGAAACCTATGATTCCTGCTCATCTCAGCCCCATCCTATCCTTTAAATCGGCTCTCATCAGTGATAAAACAGACTCATTGATCACCTTCCCTTTATTTCATTCCTTGTGAATTTCTAAAGTTGCTATGCTGTTTGTTCATTCCACCTTCCTATGCTCCCATTCCGGAACCCTCAGGCTCCCTACTGTTGAAAACACATTAAGGGCCTAAAGCAGAGGGTGAGAAAATAATGCAAAACCGGCATTTTCAATGGTGTCATTACACGTCAGCCTACACGCTGAGGATATGGAGAAGGAACTGACTTTTGGCTGCGTTGTGGAATCACAGTAGTGGGAGTTACCTCATCATCTCAGCACTGGTTTGTGTCTCTCAGTTGCTCATTTTGGTTTTGCAGAAGTGTCTGTCAGGAAAACGCCATGGGGCTCAGGCATGCATCTGAGCAGATGACTTTAAAGCTAGCATCATTGGTTTTCCCAAATACACGGCCCATGTTATACAGTTAAAATTAACAGGAGATTTCTTTATAAGAAAACAAAACAAAACTATTGGCAGTTCGGGGCGTCCAAAGTAGTCAACATTAAAATCATGTGTTTGCTAAACAGTCAGACCGGATCTTAGTGCTAAAATACTTCAATATCATCACAAAAACAGACAAATATTAAATATCTCACGGCACCTGTTGCCAAGAAATTACTCTGCCCCATCTTTCACATATGTTCCTGTTTAATAGCTCCCCTAGCTACTGCTGCTCTCTCTAAAAGCCAAGTTTTGTCCTGTCATGATTATTTTTATTTTTCAGGGTACAAAGAGCCTGAAGCAATTTTCCCAAGTGTAAACACACACAGATTTCTCCCCTCCTGTTCTGGGCAGGCACGCGGTCCTGCCGCCAGGGCGACAACAGGTTCGCAACTCCTTCGGGCCTCCCTCTTCTCATGTACAAACGAGTGATTAGGGCTGTCTCTTAAGGTCTCTTTGAACTAAAGGATCCTCTGCTTCTATTTCTCAGTTGGTTTAAATCCTGTCAATAATCGTTCAAAGTAGACCTAGAAGGTACTGGAATGGATTGTTAATTTTGTTGAATATGGATTTTTAAAAATGGCTTAGGAGGAAGCTGTCTATGCTATATTAAGCTTTGCCTTTTTAAAATACTGCCATTATAAGTATTTTATCCTTTTCCAAAACCACAAAAAAGGGGAAAAAGTGACCAGCTGCGTTTGAAACCCTTACTTCCCTTGCCATGCCACGGTTGAAACATTAAGAGTAAATAAAAAGGACAAACAGGAAGATAAAAGAGTAATTGAAGGCATGAGAAAAGCACTAACGATACATCCTTAGAGTATATAAAAATTAATGGTGATTCCCTTTCATTTCCTCTTATTCCAAGGAAGAAGATGATTTTGTATCATGGTGCATGGGGAGAAGTGGTCCATCAATAAGAACAGGGTCTTTGCATTACTATGTCTTGGCCCATTCCATTGAAGATAGTGATGAATATGACAGTGTTTGCTATAGGTGGATAGAACAGCAGCAATTCTCCTTCCAGTCTGTCCCCACGCTCTACACTGTCCTGTAGATCTTTGTGAAACAACCTGTCCTTTTATCCCCACTGCTTAAAATATACCCATGGACCCCTCCCACCCCCACCCTGGACATACCACATGAAAACGTAATTCCTTAGAATGCCATTCAAGCAATCCTGCTTCCAGTTACCTCCCGGGAGAAATGAAAACGTTTGTCCACACAAAGACTCATGCATGCATATTCACTGCAGCACTGGTCCTAGCAGCCAAAACTAGAAAAAACCCAAGGGCCCATCAGCTGGTGAGTGGACAGACAATGTGCGGTACAGCAATACGGTGGAAGACTGAGCTATAATTCGAACACACGCAACAACATGGCTATGTCTCAAATGCATTACATTAGGTGAAAGAGGCCAAATTCAAAAAGCTACTGACCAGATGGTTCCCTTTATACAGCATTTTGGGAAAGGAATAACTGTAGGGAAATAGATAAGTGGTTTCAGAGGCTGGGGATGGAGAAAGGGGTTGACTACAAAAAGAGAATTTTGAGGTTACAAAGTTCTGTATCTGAACTGCGGTGGATAAACTGTATCTAGATGTCTAGGCATATGATGGAACTCATCCCTGCACATTGAGACACATGTAGCTTGGATTTACTATATGTAAATTATACCTCAATAATGACTTAACAAAAATGAAGAGACGAGCTACATGATTCTCAGTAAAGACTCATTATAACAGTATGAAAAGCATTTGGGCATAACAATATCATACTTCTAAAATAAAATTCAATCTGGTTTTTAGTACCTTCCCCTACCATGTACTGGTTGGGAGGTAATTCAATGCTTAAGAGGCTCCACGCTGCACACAAAAAAAGAAAATAAAATTACTCTTCCAGGCTTAACTAGGCCTTCAATGGCATCTATATATTTTTCTTATTTAATATCCTACTCCTGATGGCCCCTCTTCCTTGTTATTCATTCACCTCCTCCCCCGCAAGCACCCTACTCTTTCTTTTTTTTAATTAACTACTCTTGAACTACACCAAAATATCACCATTCTTCAGTGGGTGAGTAACTATACCTAGTGGAGAAAGCCCCAACCTCGTTCACTGACTCATTCATTCATTCATTCATTCATTCATTCATTCATTCAACGATTTGCTAAAATGCCATCGTGTTCCAAGAATTGCGTTGGGTGCTGGGAATTCAGTGGAACCGTCCTCAGGGAGGCTACTGTCTAACTGGGAGAGAGATGTAAATGGATAATCCACCTTCAGAGGGATGTGTATAAAAGGTGGACCAGAAGTGGTGTTAATCTTTTGGGGAAGGGAAAAGAAAGCTTCCTGGGGAAATTGAAAACTTCCCCAGGAAGTTTTCTGTGGTTTTGGAAATTGAGTACCAGGTACAGGCAGCATTCCAGGAAAGAGTATTTACTTTGTAATCCAATCACAAATGGAAACTTGTACTTTCATCACTAGTTATTCTTCCTGTATGTGAAAGGCTACAATTCGCCTCTTGCTTGAATGCTAGAGTTTGGTGCTATATATGTCAATGTTTATGTTTTACTTTACTTCACTTTACTTTACTTTATTTTATTTTATCCTCACCTGAGGACAGTTCTTTTCATTGCCTTTAGAGTGAAAGGAAAGGGTAGGGGAGAGAGAATAAGAATGAGAATTTTTCCCACCAACTTAAAATCCACCTGAAATGCTATATTTATTCAAGAGAGGTAACGTACGCCTTAAGCTCTTTCTCAGTTGTGTTTCCTTGAATCAGCTTTACTGCCTTTCACAAATTGGCCCCTGGTCTCTATTTTCATTTTCTGTTACCAGTAAAGAAGTTCACATCTACTTTATGCAACCTCTCAAATATGGCATTAACTGACACTCTGACTTTTCTCATGGTGGTTTTTTTTGGCTAGGAAAACCCTTTCCTCTACCAAAGTATATTCTATATTTCAACTTTTGAGACCTAATTTAAATGTCATTTCCTCTATTGAGTCATCTAAGACATCTTCATGAAAAAAAAGTTCATATAACATTTAGTTTCTAGAAAGAGTAAACTTTTTAGGCCGTGTTTAAGGTGGTTGTATATACAGTGTGCACTCCTTGCATCCCCCCCTCCCCCAACCCCCGCCTGGTAGGATTGTTAATTTTTGTGAGGAAAGAGCTGTCTTACTTACAATTTGTTTCCAGCATTTAGCTCAAGGCCTATTCAATATAAAGCGTTTATCAAATTCTTCTGACCGTGTGAATGCACGCAAGCATGAATGAATCAAGACATTCTGAAAGGTGAAAGGGCCATGTCAATTTGTAAGTTAGACTTATAAGCTGTTTAAAAACATCGGAAAATTATAAGCAACCAAGATAAAGAATGAACTGAGAATAGCTTGCTTTATAAAGAAGGTCTAATCCAGATGGACAGTAATGGAGAAGACAGAGGAGGGAAATGAGAAAAAGAAACAAGGTCTGCGTGAAGCAATCCCCACTGAACATTTTAGAGAGAACATTGATATTTATTTCCTGTCTTGTTCCATTTTTAGTTTTCCAGGAGAGTTAGGAACTTAGAACACAAACGGCAGAAAACGACACAGCTACCAAGTAAGTTCTTTGACTGCAAAGTTCAGCTAATTTCAGTAGAACATAAACACTTCACAGAGAACCTTGCTTTATGTTCTGAATCACTGTTTCATGTCTTATCAGATTACTTCCTGATAATCGTAGTTAGCACTTACTGATCACTTACTCTGCTGGACATGGGTAGCTCGCTCGGACTGCACAAGCTGTAAACAGTAGGAGCCAGGGCTGGAGCTTGGGCTGTCTTGACTCCAACGTCTATGCTTTTGAACATTTTCTAGCATCTCTGCCATCTGGCTCAGAAGTTAAGAAACTAAAGTGTCCCCCGAGGGTTTTGCAGAGTGATGACAGGGTGGAATTAAGTTTTAGTATAAGTATCATATTTTGTAAAGGAAGGAGTTGAACTTTGTACTACTTGTCTCAAAGGATAAAGGTAGTTAAATAACCACGATAATTTCCCTTCATTTTGCATCTCAAAGACCCAGTGTTTCCCCATTACACAGAGACATCCTGGTTTAGCAGCGCGACCACAGGGTATGGACACTACCCTGTGGGGGCCAGGGCATGAGTCTCAGTTCTACCCTTCTCTAGCAACCTGCTCAATCTCACTTCTGTGGACTGGGGCTAATATCTGACCCCCACCTACCAGCCACAAAGGAGCATAGAATATATAAATCCTAATCAGGACTTCCATCTAAATTATACCTTAGTTTTACTTACTTTAAAACTCTGCTCTTCAATTAAACAGGAGATGTGAATGACATACTGTATCAGTAAATATTTGTGGAATTCTTTTTAAGATACCAGATTTGTTTTATGGTCAAACATTTCACTGGTAGAGATTCTGAGCAACTAACAACTTTGCCACACTATACCTCTTGCCAATCGGTATTTCCTGAGTCCACAAAGGACTAAGGAGCTTTGGGGTAACACCCTACTTCCTTTGCTCCCCAACCCTATGTCTGTTTTCAAGTAGAACCACATAAAATATGAAAGACTCCTTTTTGTTATTGTGTCCAGAAGTGGAATTTGATGAAAAATAATCTAAAAAGCAAAATGATTTATGGGAAGAAAAAGTAAAACCAAAATAAAATGTTGAAAAAAATTGTGCTCTGCCATGGTGGTTGTGGCTCAGTTGGTTGGAGCATCATCCCATGAATTGAAAGGTCATGAGTTCGATTCCTGGGCAGGGCACA
The DNA here is from genome assembly GCA_004026545.1 of Mormoops blainvillei. NCBI lineage: Eukaryota > Metazoa > Chordata > Mammalia > Chiroptera > Mormoopidae > Mormoops > Mormoops blainvillei. Next base: position 43,358 of record PVJD01004215.1, read on the forward strand.
TACCTAGGTTGTGGGTTCGATCCCTGGTTGGGGAGCCTATGAGCCGATGTTTCTCTGTTGCATTAATGTTTCTCCCTCTCTCTCTCTCTCTCAAAACAATGAAAAAATGTCCTCGGGTGAGGATTAAAAAAAATAAAAGGAAAAAGAAAAATGTTCTCTACATCTGAGATGCACCCTGAAGCTGAAATAATCATGTAGTATTTTATTGCAATATTATTCATGTTAATGGAGAGTTTACCTGAGACAGATCCCACTACCTATTTTAATCTCCTGGTATCAGAATTGGAAGTTAATTTTGCTTTTCCTCTAAAAATCAATGATAGGTTTCAATATTAGAAAAAAAATCCCTAAATTTGTCTAGCAGCAAAGAAATCTATAAATTAAGACAAAAGATACAAAAGAAGGAGACAGTAGTGCAAAAACACTCAACTTCAAGAATCCAGTACTAGGTCTTTTGATGAAATTCTGTCTGCTGGGTACACGGAAAGCAAGCCCTTCGGTATCAGGGGTCCTCCAAGACATAGGCAGGGGACGTGGGTAGAAGCCCTCGGTTCTTTTCTCTTTCACTTAAAAGTGGGAATTGTGAAGGGTATTCCATTGCTACACTTCCCGCTGGGGTCTGAAATAAATCTGCTATCATGTGGAGAAAGAGTCATGTCATTTGCTACTGAGAAGCCCAATCAGCAGACAGCCATGGGAGTTCTGCTGGCAGGAGTCTCTGCGTTATCGCTGTGAGAAGGGGAAATTAATGTTTGATCCAAAAAGAACCCCTTCTGAGGCTACTTCCTCTAATGCTGTCTACTGTGTAGATGTATAGCAGTGAGAGGGGAGGTAAATCTGGGCAGCTCTGGGGAGATCCTCTTGCCTGCCAGCCGTGACTGCAGATTGGAGGGAAGAAGGATGGTGTGCTCTGCCTTTGCCTCCTATAGCTAAGGAATAATGGGTTTCTGTTCTCCTCCAAATTAAATATCAACTACACACCGGGAGGAGTTCAATATTCAAAGCTTAATCTGAACAGTTAGCATAAATATTTTTCAGCTGAGAGACACTAACTACTACCATACAGTAAACATTATATAAAGGGCAATTGTTTTCATCTGCCCCCTCTATGAAACTAACGTGGGATTCAGCTGGGAGCATTCAGCGCAGCCAGCAAGTATCCCAGTTTATTAAACGTAGTCCACTGTGTCCCCACAGGCTTATTTCAATAAATTATATATCACTCCCCTTCTAGAGTAATAATCCTTTAACAGATGTGGCCACATATGTTAAATTAGAAATTTCAGAGACCTAAGTGATGTGTTTTCTATACATAATAAAACTGCCTCAGCCCACAGGATTGCTTACCAACAGCTGCTTCCAACACTGAATTTCATCTCCATGTTCACTGTTCCTTGAGAGAATAGCCACCTTCCCCAGACTTTAATATTTTAGATACAATTCTAACAAGCTTGGTCTTCTGGTTCTCCAGCACAAGTAAATTAGAAAGACGGAATGAGGGTTGCTTCAATCAGATATGTACTGACCAGCAAGAAGTAAAAGCTGAGAGACCAAAGTAGGAAAGAGAAAACCCACCAGAAACAAACCCAGCTCAAACAGTACCGCAACGCGGGCCAAGCACTGTGAAGGTAGACAGTGCGATGCACTCCAACGTCCTGGAAAGGTGTCACAGCACCACTGATGTTCGTGGAAATGGACATTACCCTCTCCAATCACCAAGGAAAGTTAAATTACGCACAGAATACAATTTAAGAAGGTGGATGAAGATACACAAAAAGTATCTTAGAAACATAGCTACCAAATTCTCTTAATTTTCTTTAAGTAGTGTTTATAGTTCAGGTCATCCTTAAGTATGCTTCTCTGAAATCTTGATTTCCTAGTCATGTCACATAAAACAATAATTTCCAAGCCTGCTGTATACCATAATCAGCAGGAGGCCCTGAGTGGCATGGCTTAGTTGGTTGAGTGTCATCCTGCAAAGTGCAATGTCGCCGGTTCAATTCCTGGTCAGGGCACATGCCTGGGTTGCGGGTCAGGTCCCAGGCTGGAGGCAGGTGCGAGAGGCAACCGATCGGTAATTCTCTCACACATCGATGTTTCTCTCCCTCTCTTCCCCCCTCCTTCTCCCTCTAAGAATAAATAAATAAAATGAGAAAAAAAAAAAAGAATCACCAGGGGAACCTAAAACAAAATAGGTGTTCCCAAGCATCATCGAATGAGAGTCATGGGGGAGAGGTAACTTTGCTCTGCTGCATCACATGTCTATCTAAAGATCAGTACTTATTATAGGAATGAAGACTTAGGTGGCCAAAAGCTTAGTTCTTAAGAATACCTTATTTTTTTAAATTTGAGAGTTCAGATGTCAACAAGAATCTATATGTTTAATTGGTAATTGTCAGCATTGATATTGGCTGATTTGTTGATTATATTTTTTAAGACAGGAGTGATTTTTTTTAGACATTATCTAAAATTTCACCAAATGCCAAGTGGAAATGTTAAATATAGTTTGATCATGGCACTGAGAAAAATCCCAAAGTTTCTCCCTGTGTAATAAAAATGAAAACCTGACGTGACAGAATTTGTAGACACGGTAAGATGATCACAAACTTCCAACAAGTAATCCAACTGTAAAGAGGTGGCTCTTTAGGGAGTGAGAAATAGGTGAGTTCACTTGAGCAAGCGCACAATGACAAAGTGACAGATACACTACTGCTGACATTTTAACAATACATGTTTAAATGACCAGCTTTTCATTGCAGACATATGTGAAGATGGGTCAGTTAACAGACATAAATCCATAATTATTTATATCGGAAAATAAGGCCATTGTCTTTATGTAATAGAACTAGTGGAAATAACAATAAAGAAGAGGAAATGTTATCTTCAAATACTAAGGTTGAGAGTATACGTTAAAAACAAGATCACATTTCTAAACATTTCCATGTCATACGTGAGACAATGGTGTTTGCAAGATACTGTACATCAGACAGTGAAGGGTGGTGATTCCTGAGAGTAAACGAATTTTCAAAAGTAGTAATAAAAAGAAAACTCTACATGTAGACAGGAAGAATACACGTTATACGCAGAGAAACAAATATAAGGGTAATAACAGATTTCTTCTTAGATAAAATAGAAGGGAGAAGAGAGTAGAGCAATATTTTTTAAGTATCTACAGAAAAAAATTCAACTGAGAATTCTATACCCAATAAAAATATCCCTCAAAACATATAAGAATTAAAGGCTTTTTCAGACATAGAGAAGTTAAAAAAACTTGTCACCAACTGGCTTGCATGACAAGTTATGTTTTAAATGACATCTTTCAGGCAGGAGACAAATGATGCCAGATGAGAATATAGATCTCCATGTCCACACACAAAAATGAAAAGACTGAAAATGATAACTCTATGGGTTAATATGTTTCCTTTCTCACAATTTAAATCTCTCTAAAAGATAATTATGTTAAATAAAATAATTGTTTAAATAAAAATAATAACAGTTAAAAGGATGACAAAAATAGCAAATGTGGACAGGAAATGTAGAATTACATCACTGTAAGGTTCTATAGAGTATATGTGAAGTAGTATGATATCACTTGAAGGTAGAATGTGATATGAATGTATGCTATAAACCCTAAAACAATCACTAAAGTAACGAATCAATAAAATGAATACTGTTCATCAATATAAAGGAATAAACTATGGCCACATAGAAGAACACAGATGAATATCAAAATACTTGTTGAGTAAAGGAAGACACAAAAAAGGGCACACACTATAGAATGGTACTGACATAAACTTCTGGGAAATGTAAACTACTGGATAGGGAGGGACCTTAGCGGATGGGAGGGGCATGCAGGATAAGCAGACAGTAGAGATTACAGACGGGCACAGGAAGCTTTTGGTGTCACTGGATATGGTCATAATTTTGATTGTGGCAAGTGTTTCATATCTGCCTGTCAAAACTTACCAATTTTAGGTTTTAGGTAAATTTATCATATATCAACTATATTTCAATAAAGCTGTTATAATAAAACATAACCACAATGTTAGAATCATATCTAAAAAGAAATTAACAATAATTCCTGAATATCATAATTGGATACTTTCACTGGATAGTCAGTGGTTATATTTCTTTGTCTTATGAATTTATATTTTGAGAGTTTGTTATTCTAAAATGGAATCCAAACAAGGTCCAAAGATTGCAACTGGTTTTGTCTCACACAAATGCATCAGAACTTTCCACAGAATCTTGTCAGATATTAATTGCCCAACAAGAAATACTGAATAGAAGAGTGCCAAAAATATTTTAGGACACTACTGTCCAACAGTTCTATAGAAAAAAAAGCCAACCTAGAATCTGACAATCTACTCTGATCTGTTAATCTCAACTGCATTAGTTTGCTTATTATCAATTGTCTACAGCAATGTGTATATCAGTTTTAAAACCACTGACAAACATTTATGGAGTGCCTCACAAGGTATTATGTTGCTTGGTGTAGGGGATACAAAGATGAATAAAATATAATCCTGCTATAGACTGAATGTCTGTGTTCCCTCAAAATTCATTATGCTGAAATCCTAACTTCTGAGGTGATTATATTAGGAGGTAATGAGGTCAGGAGGACAGAGTCCCCATGAAGAGGATTACTGCTTTACAGAAGAGATTCACTCCAAAGAGCTTCCCAGTCCTTCCTACCACACGAGGACAGGGTGAGAAGGCCCCATCCATGAACCAGATGCCTCACTAGGTACCAGATTGGCCAATACTTTGATCTCGGACTCCCCGGCCTCTGAAGCTGTGAAAAACAGCCACTCGGGTTATAGCTATAGTGGCTCAAAGGAACCGAGATGGATCTTTATCCTCAAATAAGTTAGACATTAGAAAGTGGAGGTGGGGTGGGTAGGAGGGAATTAATGACTAGAAGCTTGAAAATTATCAAGCAAAATAAGAATTCTAAAGTACTTTGGGAACACAGGAAGCAAGGCATTACTTCTAATTACTTCTAATTACTTCTAATAAATTACTTCTAACAACAAAGTAAAAATTAAGGAAGCGTCTGGAGTTTTAGCTGAATCTTGAAGCACAGATCTAAAGTGGAATGAGGTAGAGGCACAAAAAAATCATTCAAGGAAAGGAAAGTATGAGGTGCAAATGTGAAAGAGGGATCTAGGAAAAGTCAGGTAGAATTTCACAGGATTCCGGGTCAGGACCAGTGACGGTCAAGGCTACATAGGTGGCCTGCAGTTTCTTGAACAATATTCTGAGAAACTTACACTTTGTTCCACAGGCAATGTGGTTTAACTAATGGTTTTTAATGGGTAACTGTACAAAACTGTGTTAAAAAAAAAAGGTTTTTAATCCTCACCCAAAGATATGTTATTTTTGTTTTTTAAATCAATTTTTAGAGAGAGAAGAGGGCAGAGAAACATCAATGTGAGAGAAACATCGAGCAGTTGCCTCCCACCCGCACCCCAACTGGGGATCAAACCTGCAACCTAGGTATGTGCTCTGGCCACCTTTCGGTGTATAGGACCATGCTTCAACCAACGGAGCTACCTGGTCAGGGCCATACCCTGTGTTTTGGGAAGCAGGTCTTGTGAGTACACACGCACAAAAAGGCAAAGAGTAGACGGAGGAAGAGGCTGTGAGGATCAGAGGAGAGGCTGCCACACGGCTGAGGGAACGGCAATGCAGTGACACAGCTACATTCCTGGCTAAATGAAATGGCTGAATTTTACAGGAAAAAAGATTTAAACATAAAATTCCTAGAAATAAGTTTGAAAATATCAAAATAATTGAAATTTTTAATCAATAAAACTTACACTCCGATAAATCCACTTTCAGTGAACTAAAACCACATATATTAATTTCATTTGGCTAGTAGATCATCATGTCTTTTAACAATGCACCACTGATCATACTGTCACTTAGAGAGAAGGTGACGACATTTTACAACAGCACAGATTATTGTCAGCCCAAAAGATATGACACATGTTGTGCTTCCTTCTGTGAATAATGTGTGGCTTATTTTTATGCAACAGCACGCCACATGTTTTGGTTTTTAACAGATGGCAAACTCTTTTTACCAGGGTTTTAAACTTGCACACTGGGAATGAAAACTATTTATACAGTAAACACTTTAGCTGATCCTATCTTTGGACAAGTTTAATTAAAGAATGAGATACCAATAGCACAATCAAACAGACTCGTGGGAGGAAGCAGGAATGTGCTTCCTTGCTGAATGTGTTATTTTACCCCAGCAATTTAAAGCGTCCATGAAAATTAATGGTACTATTGAGTTTTATAATAAATCCCTTAAGCATTTAGCTTTTTTTTTTTTTTTGTTAGCTGTTTTCAAACTCAGTGTTAATAAAGCTTTAACACCCAAGGCAGAAGTAAAGCATAACTTAGTCTTTGATGAGATGCCACTGCCGGCATTCCTCAAGTAGCTCTCCAATACTCTCACGCCTTGTTCGGCTTAGAGATGTTCACTTCCCACATACGAACACTTTCTAGGGGCACATCCCCAGAGAATCAGTGTTTTCTTGCACTTATGACATTAAATATATTGGACAGTCACGAGGATTAAGTTTATCAAATTCATCAAGGGCCTCTTAGAAAAGAAACATATACAAATAACAGTGTTAAACAGCATCTGGGCTTGGGGTTTGCATACATTTTACATAAAATAATCGGAGGAAAAGTAATGATTATTCTTGCTCATATCTGTACGGAATGACACCAGTGACAAAGGAAGAGGTTCACCTGACACAAACACGCCATCTCCATATTTTACACATGAAAAAGGCAAAGCACTGGGAGGCTAAGACTCTCACTCAAGATCCAGTAGCAAATAAAAAGCTCCGGGTCAAATTGCAAGTCAGATTTGGTAGAGATGACACTAAAGCTCATGGGACAGGAAACCTTTCACTGCACACAACAACTTGCAAGTGTTGATCAAGTAAGAGGAATTTAAATGCCTACTGGGGAAACGTTCATCAATAGAAAGAAAAAAGGCGGCTACTTTAAAGGCAAGATGCAGACTGAATGACACTCATATCTCCACATGTGATCACGGCCTCAACCTCCAAACACTACATTCGGCCACTTACTTTCATCTAAACAGAAAACAGACAGAAACTTGGTCAAAAATGACTGACCAAGAGTGAGTGCCCACGCATTAAGTTCAATACTATTCGCCTAAAAAGCAATTGAAACATATTCCTCACTTTTTTTTTCGAACAAGTCTCTTCACTCATGTTTTATAATCACAAAGAAATACGCCAGGAAATGCACTGTTGAGCTATTATCAAACTTCTCAGGGGGCAGAAGACAATCTGCCCCCAGCAGTCTTCCTTGCCACGCACAGGAGTGTGCAGTTAATGGCACCACAACACACGCCCTGCGGGGTCCCGTATTGCTTGACTCTCGCGATGTCTGCAAGTGCCATGAAAAATCACTGCTGAGAAATGCACGTGGGGTTCATAGCACAGTTAAAAAGCAAGATGTGGTATGAATCAAAGTGACAAGGCCCAGAAATAAAAATCTCACCCGAGTTCTTTGGTTTTACATTGAAGCTATAATTTTCAATTAAAGCTACTTCCACCCTGTGACTAGCTGAATGACATTACTCCTAACATCACTAACATGGTGGTATAAGCGGACAGAGAAGTCGGAGATCCCTGGGAGAGAGAAGTCAAATTTCAATGAAGGGTAAAAATCAAAGTTATTACTGAAACACACCATCATCAAATCTTGGATTTTATGTATAGGATACCAATTACAGGCATCATGTTGTATAAACAGGTTGCATCCACCTTTATCTTAGGAATAAGAAGCATAAGTGGTAGGTGCAAAATAGACAGGGGGAGGTTAAGAATGATATAGGAAATGGAGAAGCCAAAGAACGTATATGTACGACCCACGGGCATGAACTAAAGGTGGAGGGTAATGCTGCTGGGAGGGGGGTGCAGGGCAGAGAGAAATAAAGGGGGAAAAATGGGACAAATGTAATAACGTAATCAATAAAATATATTTTTTAAAAAATGATCCTGGTACACAGACCAGATTGACCAGGTAATCAGCACACTTGACCTGCACTTCTCAATGGCGACTGCGCCTTAGAGCTGCTGTGCCCCTGAGTTATGAAACCAGGATTATTGGTGGTGGGACCCAGGCCGTTTTCCAAAATACCCCACAAGTGATTCTGATATGGCGGCAGGGCTGCAAAGTGCCATGTTACACCCTGGTGCCTAACTATAATCTAGTTGTATTTGGGTGCATCACATATTCCGACAGCAGCTAATTACCCATAGATCAGTCTCATCGGTTCTAGAGGCAGGCAAAAAGGAAAACGTAAAGTTAAATAAAGGCATTAAGGCAGCTGACGCACCACGAGGAGCTGCGGGTATCACTGCACGGACCTCGTGCTTGGTGCCATCACCTGGACCAGCTCCTAAGCATTGTCATCATGGCAGAGCCAGCAATGGAGCAGGGCCTGCCAGTGCCTCTGGTGAAGCTAGTGCCACCCTTCTCTGTGGAAACAGCTCTGTCTGCAACTGTCCTCCTGCACCCTGGTTCACCTGGGGGCTGTTTCTGGACCCCTGTGGTAGTGGCTTCTCCCCATTTCTGAGCTACATTTGCCTGTTGCCTGCTATCTGGCCTCCCAGGCACCACATGCCTGCTTGTGCCTAACTTCCTGTCCCACCCTTGAGTGTGTCTGTGTCACCTGGGGCTACGTCCGCTCCCGGCCTGCCCTGCAGCACTGCTGACCGGGCTCAGTACCAGCAAAGGACTGCGGGCTCTGCGTGGGCGAAGGGGAAGAAGGAAGCACGCTAGCGAAGGAGGACAGCGCAGCGGGTAGCCCGTGGTGCCAGGGGTAAGTGGCTGACTGGGCTCCTGAGAGGAACGTAAGAAAATCGCCCAAACTGAAACACAGAGGATTTCATTTATTTTCACTATTACTAATACTTTCTATTGTCACCATACACTTGATTTTTAAGTGAAAAACATATGATGAACACACGGCAAGAATTACTGCTATAAATGCTACAACAATCTACCATCCTACCAGAAAAACGAAAAATGCTGTGGGGAAGGGCATTGTGATCAAACTGAGGTAATTTTCAATACACATTTTTCAAATTAATGCGCTCTCCAATCTGAAGTCTTATTTAAGTAAATGAATACACTCAACTACAATAGCGCTATCTTTTTATGGCACTTTTTTTTTTGAAAGCCTAGTTTTCAGTGAGCTTAGGCATATGCGGCTAACACGTTAATCTTTAATTTGCTTCAGTACATAAATAATGTGTTAACACACAGTAAAGTGGCTTATTCTGATTAGAAGACAGGGTCATATTTCCCATGAATTAAAAAAGAATTTAGATTCTAATGATAATTTTAAAACACACTATATTGCTTTTTTCCCCATAAGAAACCTAGTTTACCATCCTGCTCATGTTGTCACAATCATTACAGAAATTAGCTTTGTAAAGTGCTGAGTGCTCAATGGGAAGCATTAGAATGGGATTTTAATGACAGCGAGGAATTTGCTATTATTGTCCTGTGGTGTGTTTGACTGGGTGTACACGCTGGTGGAAACAGGTGTCCTGAATTATCACTTGAACTTCAGTGTGGTTAAGATCACGAAATGAAAAATAAAGATAAAGAAAATGTGTATTTCCACACAGCTAAAAACTTCTACACTTGCTGAGACTGGTAATATATGCTGAGCTTATTTAAGTCATGGAAATTGCTGTAATTAAACTTCTCTGTAAATCAGACTTGTGGAAGAGTCAGAATTCTCCTATAATTAACTTATCTGTAGAAGTAATCAGACAATAACTGCTGGTATATTTTAGGAACCACTAACACTACTGGAGCTGTTGAATGTAATGACTATAATAAATCTTTAACAGCAGTTATCTCGTAACCTCTTTTCACAGCTGCAAGGGTGGGAGGGAGAGTATTTTTTTCCAAAGCTTTTCCCGGAGTTGTTTTAAGTGTGCTATTGCTACACTGCTCTTCTGCAATATGGGAAGATTACAAAGATGTGGTGTGTGGGCTGAACGGACCCACCAGCCTGTGCTACATCTAAGTAGGCTACTGGTGCTAAAACAAGGAATGTATAGGGTTTTAGGGACCTTCTAAAACAATGAGCCAAGGCACCTCCAGTGGGCAGCTGAAAGACAGAAGACCTACGTATATTGACCATAAAGTAATTAAGTTCAAGGCAGCAATGCACCGAACGCATGTGCATCAATGGAAATGATCCTCAGAGATGAAATAATTGAAGCTAGATGACAGGTGTCTTTACAACCAGATGCTACAGTTGTTATCCCAATAAGATAAATGAGAGAGGGACGTTTCACACTTCCCAAGCTCCCAAGCCATCTGAATCAAAGTTGTTCAATGTTTTTGTACGTATTTATTATTTTATAATAGAAAAATATATGAAAGCTAGCACGTATTGTTGGGCCTGTTCAAAGTTCTATAACAGACCGGAGAATATCATTCTCTCCGTGTTTGTTCATAAAGTCACTTATCCCAATAATCATGTATCCCAATAATCATGTATCTTAGTATCTGTTCAAAGTTCTATAACAGACCGGAGAATATCATTCTCTCCGTGTTTGTTCATAAAGTCACTTATCCCAATAATCATGTATCTGTAAGGTATGATACATGAAGTTCGTAGATAAAGAACTAGCTGGGAAAATTATTTTTGCAGTATAAAAGCCAGGATTAAAATCAGTAATATAAATGAAACCACCGAAAACCAAAAATGTAAATAGAAGACTTCATTCTTCAGAGACTGTTTTGTTTTTACATTGGGTAAGGACAGTGACTTTGGCCCTGGCTGGGTGGCTCAGTTGGCTGGAGCATCGTCCCATACACCAAAAAATTGCAGGTTCAATTTCCGGTCAGTGCACATACCTAGGCAGTGGGTTTCACCCCTGGTTGCGGTGAGTATGGGAGGCAACTGATTAACTTTTCTCTCATGTCGATATTTCTCTCCCCCGCCCCTTCCTCTTTCTCTAAAATCAATAATGAAAAGAAAATTCTCAGGTGAAGATTAAAAAAAAAAGATGGTGAGTTTGTGGTTTTCTTATATGGCAATGCTTCCCAAACACCCAACTCAGGCAGTGATAACTGTGTCCTCCCCACTGAAAAGCGCAGATGACAGCATCAGAGCAACAAAGCAAATGGAAATTTTGGAAGCAAGAGAGCCACAGAAGAGCTGAGGTCCAAAATCTTAAGAGTGCACTCAGCCAAAATCCCTGGCTGACTAACTTTCTATCCTCATGGGGAGGCCCCAGGAGTCTGGTGAAAAAACAGACAGAAACTCGAGAAGGGTGGATTGGTTATACAGTTGACCCTTGAACATCACAGGTCCGGATTACTCAGGTCCACTTATACATGGAGTTTTAAAATCAATCCCTGTACTGTTTTTAATCCACAGTTGGGAGTTTGCGGTTGCAGAGGACTGACTATTAGCATTGTTTTATGCTATTTAATACAGGGAATTTGAGCATCTGTAGATTTTGGTCTCCACAAGGATCTTGGAACCAATTCCCTGAGGATACCAAAGGACAACAAAGTGTTTGGGAAGTCAAAAGTTAGATGTAGATTTTCAACTGTGCAGCGGGGTTGGCACCACGAGTCCCCACATTGTTCAAGAGTCAATTGCATATGACTGCAAAACAAAGTACCTCCAACTTAGTAGCTTACAACAACTATAAATATTTGTCATCTTACACAAGTTCCTTGCTACACAGGAGCTGTTCGAAGGGCTACCTGTGTACTCTCATGACATAGCAGGTGGTTTCCATAGAGTGTGTAATCCAAAGGCAAGCAAGATAGAAGCTGCAACTTCTTTTATGACCTAACCTTGGAGTCACATCCTGTCATTTCTGTAATGCCCTACTGGTGACACAAGTCAGCCCTATTCAATGGACAGAGTACTATGCAGAGACATGAATGCTAGACGGCAAGAATCACTGGGGTCTTCCTGGAGCCTAACTACTATAGAAGCATACCTCTGAAAAACAGAACTGCATCTCCTGAAATTTGCGAGTTTGTTGTCTTTTCAATACACACACAGTTTGGGTAGCAGAAAATACTGCCTTAAGGTGTAAGACAGCAGAACTTGAGGCAGGCGAAGCAACCGAAAACTTAGATGGGACAGCCCAGAAGCAAGCCCCAAAATCTGAATGTGAATTCTGCCCAACCCTATAGCAGACCATTGAACTATGTAGACAACAGAGCCAGAATTAAGGGAAACAAACAAACAAACAAAAACAGCAGTTGGAAACCCACTAACCTGAGCAGAGGCAGTACTATTTCACACTGCAGAGGGAAAACTTTTTCAGTTTCAGGCAAGTGAGCTGTCTACTAGACAACAACCCTCAGAAACAAAACAAAACTAATATCAGAGTCGCTACAACAAATTATATATACAATTCAGCTTTTGACCAAAAATTACCAGGCATGCAAGTAACCGGAACATCCTGACCCACATTCAGTAAAAAAAAAAGTGCTCAATATCATCGGCCTCCAAGTGTGCCCAGGTATTAGGTTTATTAGAAAAATGCTTCAAATCAGTGATTATAAATGAGTACAAGGAATTAGAGAAAAACATAATATTACGGAGTGAACAGATATTGAATCTCAACAGTAAAATAGATACTATAAAAAAAAGGAATTGGAAAGCTATAGCTGATAATAACTGTAACTGCAATGAAAATTTTACTAGATGGGATCAATGGTAGATACGAAGTGGCCAAAAAAAAAATCACTGAACTTGAAAATAGAGTGACAGAAACTATGCAATCCAAAGGAAAATGAAAAAAAAACAACACATGAACGAAGTTTCAGAAACTTGTAGAATGGTGTCATGCAGTCCAACAAGTAATTGGAGTATCAGAAGTAGTAGAGAGAAAGAAGAAAACTTTTGTGAATAATGGCTGAAAAATACGTAAGCCACAAGATTTTTGTTGCTAAGGGTTAAATGAGAATGTATGTGATAATAACTTGAAATGTAGTACACTGGAGACACTTAAAGTTCATTCATACTTTGATATTTCTGTTTGTAAACTCTACCTGCCTACAAATTGCATCTCATATTATCAACATCAGGTGAAGAGGCAAGGATAAAGGATTTATCACATTTTTGCCCATACTACAACTATTTATTCAGTTCCTACTATGTTATGGTTAAGTGTCACTGGAGGGATGCCCTGATTATCAATGTTTTTTGTGTCAACTTAGGTAGGCCATGTCACCCAGATATTTAGTCAAACAAGTCTGGGTGTTGTTGTGAAGGTATTTTTAGATGAGATGAACATTTAATCCATAGACTTTGAATAAGGCAGGTTTTCCTCCGTAGTGTAGGTGGGCCACATCTGATCAGTTGAAGGCCTAAAGAAAAGGACCCCCTCCTCCCATAAGGAAGAGGGAATTTTGTCTCCAAACTGCTTTTTGCCTCAGCTGCAATATCACCCCTCCCCAGGGTCTCCAGCCTGCCTACCTGCTCTGAAGATTTTGGACGTGCTAGCCTCTATAATCACAGGAGCTGATTCTTCAAAATACATCTCTCTGTGTCTCTGTCTCTCCCCATCGCTCCTTCTACTTCCTTTTCCTTTTCTAGACACACACACACACACACACACACACACACACACACACACTCACCCACACCAGGTTGGTTCCGTTTTCCCGAAGAACTTTGACATACTGGGGGTGGGAGTGGGGGAGTCATGGTTCCCACCCTTAAGAAGTTTGTTGTCTAAAAATTGAGAAAACTCAAAATACGTGCTAAAACTCTATAAGCAGCGGGTGTCTTGGATGCATAGAGGAGAAGCACATCTTCTGGCCGAGCGATGGGGGTACAGTCAGGGCAGGGTTCATAGAAGAGACCAGCTCTAAGTTCCGTTCTAAGGAACAGGAGTTTGCCAGGAAAACGTGAAGTGGCAGGACAGGAAGAACAATCTGGACAGAGGGAAGCCATAAGCTGGAGCCAGATCAGGAGATGCTTCACGTGCTGCACTAAGGAGTCAAGTTCTTAATCCTCAGGCAGTGTTTCCATTTTTGCTCAAATGTGTTGAATGTAGTTGTAAAAATCCCAGGAAAAAACGTCATAGAAAAAAATTGTTTTAGAATGAAAAAACTTCTTCATTAGGCTTGATTATTGCCCTTGTTGGTTCTATCTCTGTTTTCCTCATGATCCCAGAAAACTGAGAAGTATTCACATGAGATACTAGCTGCACCAAGATGAATTTCTGGCTGTAATATGACCACTCAGCCTTTTCTTTAAATTGCATTACAAATGTGATTTCTGTAAAGAAAATTTACAGTGTTAAATGTGACTTGTTTTCTGGTGCCATCTGGTGTTTTGTTAAGGCACCGATTGTTACTTTTGAAAGAAGAGAGATACAAATACTAATTGGGAAATCTTTAAATGCCTTCTTAAAGACATTCACAAAAATATACTGTTTAAGCCTATCCCCATTTGTAACAAATAAAATGATGGAATATTAAATATTAGTCTAAATCAAAGGAGAATTTCAGGAAAAGTCCCTGATCCAAAACACACACACACATGCAGTCAGACACACAAGCCAAAACACACTTCGTTTTTTTCAGACATGAGTATTCTGTTGCTCTTCAAATCTTTTAAAAAGACTCACAAATCCTCAAATACTGCCATCTGACATATATGAACTCAGTAACATATCGCATCTTTTTATATTCAATGAATTTGTTAAAGCACACCTTTTAAGTCACAAAGAGCCGTCGTGACTCCTCCCCGCCCCTGCCCCCACCCCCCATATCCAACCCATTAGCAGATCCCACTGACCTTTCGTGAGAATATCTAACCACCACTCACCACCTGTACCCCAAACCCTACTCCTGGCTGCCATCATCTATCCCTGGACTACTGCACTCGTCTTCTAAGCGGTCTCCCGGGTTCCAGCTGTGCACCCCTAGAGCCAGAACCAGCCTTTTAAAACATAAGGCAGGTCGTATGAGTCTCTGGCTCAGAATCTCCCAGTGGCTTCCAGTCTCAATACAGACAGCCCTTCCTCAAAGGCCTTTGTGATTCAAACCTGGCAACCCTGCGACCTTGCACACGCCCCTCACCCTCAAGCGCTCCTCCTGCTCCTCACACAGGCTGAGCACTCGGCTTTAGGAACTACGGATGTCCTACCCCGCCAAGGCACTCTCCTCTCCTGGTGGCTGCACAGCTCACAACTCATTTGCATCTTCAAATGTCACCGACCAAGAGGTCTATCTACAGAGCGACATCGCTGCCCACTGTCACTCTCTGTGCTCTTTTCCCGGTTTCATATTTCTTCTCACAGTTACCACTATCTTTTATGTTCTAATTTTTATATTCTGCCTATTATATTCTAATCAGATATCTAAACACAGAGACACATACACACACACACACAAATATAAGTACCATGAGAACTAAGGTTTTGTTTTTACTGTTTTGGCCCCAGTGCCTAAAACAGAGCCTGGCACAGAGTAGGTCCCCAGTGTGTTACTGAGTAAATGAAGGAATAAAAATAATTGTTTGATTGCGACATCTAATGAGCCATTTTTGAATTGCATTACTTTGCAGTACACACTCATGTTTTGTGGCCATGAAATAGAGAATATGTGGGAAGAGATGACATCCAGTGGGGAGAAACTGATATAACAATTTTATCTAAAACAGCTACCAATAATCTGACTCAATTTAAGAATCTGAAATCTCCAAATACGGGCCTATTTTGGGATAAACCCTACCCCAAACCTGTGACTTTATCAAAATAAATCTACATTCTCTAAAAGAAAGCGATTATATAATTATTAATTCTAAGTGAAAACAAAATCTTCCCACTCTCATCAGTATTTCCTCAATATGCTTGAAGGAAGCTAATACAAGCAGAAAATGAGGCAACTTATTAATTCATGCTGAGACAAATGTATTATTACTATTAAAAGTCTCCATTTCTATATTATGAAATCAAAATCTGATTATTAAAACACATTCCATTTTTTAAATCAAAGTATAATTGACAAAACACATTCAATTTTTTCACTACATATTCCAAAAGTGATATATTCCCCTTCCCTCTTCCCTATCAGTTAACAGCATCAAATAAATTTGAGTAAAAAAATAAATGGAATTCCCAAAACTGACAATTTGCTCGAATAAGGTTTTCAGAGAGCCTGTAGTAACATTTATTCCTTTTACTGGATGAGCACTTCACACTCAATCAACTACTTTAGTTACAAACACCCTTTGGTCGGTACTGATAGGAACTGCCAGTTTTACACGATAGCACATGACGAACCAATCAAGAGAAGCTGCTGCACTGACTCTCTCCACTGTCTCCACGAAGAAACAGCCAAGGGGGCCCAGCTGCACGCCGCCGGAAAACCCCCTTTAAGACCAGAACCCCTGGAGGGTACAGCTGTGCAGAGTGTGGCAGGCAGTGCCCGGGGAGGCATGCCCCCGGGATGAAATGCAGCAGCAACATGGCTCCCAGTAAGGCTGTGGGTGGCAGTCAAAGACAAGGTTTGCGCGTGTTTACCGTCTGCAGTGAGGGATGCCCACAAATCACCGAGGCAAACCAATCAGGGTGTGAATGAGAAAGACTCTAATCTGCAAAGACACTTGCATGGGCTGGGTGCGGCGTCCCAGCGCATGAAGAGAAATGTCCAGGCTCCCTGCCATGGCCGCTGGCTTCTTCTCCAACTGCCTCGCACACGCTCTCGGGCTTATTCAGGGTGCCCACCTCGGAGCCTGTGTGCGGGCTGTTCCTCTGCTCCCCGTGCTCTTCGCTGATCGTTCTCACAGCCCCGTTGATCACATCACTATCCTCCTCAGAGAACTCCTCCCCTTAACCTCCGCGCTCCCTCAGACTCTCCTGCTTTGTTTCTTTCAGAGCACAATCACTTACTCGGTTCCTGTGTGCTGCCGACTCCCAAGAGCAATGTGAGCGCCCTGAAGGCAGAAGCCTTCCCTGTCTTACTCTCACCTGTGTCCACATGCCTACTGCCAGGCAGGGAGTAGGCATACAAATATTTAAGTGGATAAATAAGTCAGCAATTTTTTTGAATGATGAGAAATTGATAGTTTTTTAATAAATATATTCTGAGGGCCTCCCGAATTTTTTAGCATAGAACAGTAGCCATTCCCCTAAAACATGGCGGTAGAGTGTTTCTCATTAACAAGGCGTAAAATACACCATGCTTAGGACTGCAAAGAGCTGCTTCCTCACAACTTTTGATATTCTCTTTGTCTCCAGAACCAGAATCCTGAATTTTAGCTTTAACAAAATTCTGTCAGTTAAACATAGTTCTTCTAAGAAGCCTTGATATTATCTGGATGTGACGATAATGGCTGGTGCTTGAACAACCCTTTTGGAACCTGAGGTTATGAACCAAGAAGGACAGAATGGCAGGAGAGGAGCTGCATCCCTGACAAGCCACCACACTGGTCCTGGGTTATTTAGGTGGGTAAGGAATAAACTATCTTATTTAAGCCAATGAAATTTGTGGTTTTAAGAAATTATGCGTAGCTGAATTTAACTGTAACGGGAATGTGGAGATTTGTAGGGAAGGTCTGAATCTGATATATTACTCAACTCCTGAAGACATAATAGGGAGAAGGGTAAAAATAGGGGCTGTAAAAAACCCCAGAATTTTCCTGAAAACTGTTTATTTTCCTAATCAGTGTAAGACAGGAAAAGGACAAAGAGGATTCATTTTCTGTCCCTTCGTTGTTCTACGCTGGGATGGTGTCTGGGATCACAGAGTGAGAGCTGGGCAAACACGGTCCCAGAGAGTAGCCTCACTTTACGGCAGTGGTGTCCGCCTGGAAGCCATGTAAGGAAATGTTTCCTGATCCCAGGCAAACTGAGTGATGGGGGTCATTTTACTGAGTTTTTTGTAAAGATACATTTATTCAGTTTCAAAAACTGTCTTTTACTCTTAAATTGTCTTTTGCTTTTATAGTTGATTATGAAGGTATATGTGGATCTTTTAAAAGTCCCGTTTTAACAAAATTTAAAAACTGGCATATCTATGTTAGATCCCAAATCAACTGATTTAATTACAAATAAAAAGCAACCCCAAGTCCAGATATTTGGATAACAACAGCAGCAGACTGAGGTTAGAATAATGATGTTATAGCACATTGCATTATTTACAGATATTATTTTGTTTTTATTCTTCTGCAATGGCATATACCCTATGAGGCATAAGAATCATTATCCTCAATTGTAGACAAAAGCAAACAAAAAAACAAACAAACAAAAAACCCTGAAGGTTAAAGTGTTTTTAAATACAGGTTTTTTTCCATGTTAGTTCTCCGGTCCAGAGACATAAGTCTGATGATTTCATGTGTCCACTGAGCTTAGACAGATTAAATCACAGACGAGATGGCATATTCGCTGTTTTCCTTACAGATGACAACAGCAGAGTCTTCCTGCCCCAGTGTCACTTAAGTTTTGGGTCTCCCACAGATTTCTATCCTAGGAGCACTACCTGGGTCTGGTTTTCACTGCTACAGTTTGCGTTCCACGGAGCCTTTAATGTCTGTTCATATTAATTCTTAGTAATTAAGAGATAATAGAAATTCATTCAACAAATATTTATTGAGTATCTACTACATGCCAGGCACGGGAAATACAAGAGTGAGCAAAGCAGACAAAAAGGTGTTTTCACGAAAACTTGATCCCAGTGGATAGTTTGGAAAATAACACTGAAGAATTAAACTATGAACGCAATCACGGTGGTAACTGCTATGGAGAACACAAAACAAGGAAAAAGAACAGGGTATAAGGGGTTGCGATCTGAAAGGAATAGGGCGGATCCCTGAGAGGGCAGCAGGTGAGCAAAGATTAAAGCGGCAAGCCGGGCGGGTATCCAGGGCGACACATTCGGGCTGGAAGAACGGCCGGTGCAAAGGCCCCGAGTCCTGTGAGCGCCTGGCAGGGAAGCCAGCGTAGCAGCAACAGGGTGGGCGAAGGAAAGAGCCCGAGCGCATGAGGCTGGGGAGAACACTGTAGAAAAGGAAGGGCGGACAGACTGGGTGCAGCCTTGTAAATCACCGTGGAGAACTTTGTTTTTACTTTCAGGAAGATATGAAGATGCTGAAGGCATCTGAGCCACATCATACAACTTAGTTTTTCAAAGTGTCACTGAGGCTACAGTACTGAGAAAATTATAGAGACCAAGGTGGAAGCGGGAAGACCAGTTAGGAGGCGACTGAAATAATTGACAAGAGAAGGTGGTGGTTGGAACCTGAGTGATAGTGGGTGAAGGTGACAGGAAGTAGCTGGATTCTGGGTATGTTCTGGAGAGACCTGGCTGATGGCAAGACAGGGAGGCATGAGAGAGAAGATTCATGGGAGGAGTAGGTTGAAGGGGGTCAGGAGATCAGTTTTATACATAAGTACAAAGTGATGATCAGACATCCAATTGAGGGTGTCAGGTAGACATCTGGTAAACAGCTGGATACTCCAGTCTAGAGTTCAGGGAAGAGACCCAAGCTGCAGGTAAATGTGAAAATCTTTGACAGACATATTTAAAGCCATGAGATCAGTCGAGATCATTGAGAGGGTGTGTAGATAGAAACTCTCTGAGGACTGAGTCCTGGGACACTCCAGTGTTTGGTGGTAAAGGAGTATTCAACCAGAGAGGATGAGAAAAAGCAAAGAGTTCAGAGTCGGAGAAAAGCCAAGAGTGTGTGGTATCCAGCAGGCCAGTGAAGGAGGCGTCTGGAGTAGCAGAAATTGATGAGTTATATCAAAGCTGCCGGGACCCTCCTTCCTGTCTTGCTGTTTGTTTGTTTTCGCCTAGTGCTTATCACTAACTGAGTATGTCATGAATATATCAGAAGATTGAGAATTGGCAAGGTAAGGCAGCACAGAGGGCATCTAGACACAGAAGTCAACTGACAGTTTCCAACACTGAAGAGAAAATGCAGAAACAAGCTACTTAGGCATGTATAGGTAAGTACTAGAAGAAACAACTAAAGGAAGTTGGGAATGGGACTCATGCACAGAGAGTAGTAGGTTAGAAGGCTCCTGCTTTTAAGTCATAACTTTTAAAACTATATCTCTACATAACTTTCATAAAAAATTGAAAAGCACCAGTCAGAAGCAAAATAAATGCATGAGCTAGATACCTAGTTCCCAGCCTCAGGGCTACAAACTTACCGCTGGAGGCCGGCAATGCCACATGCTCATTAAAGTGTTATGCACATACTGAGCTGGTTTGATTTTATACATTATTTGTCCTGTATCTTTTCCATGTAGACACTGCTTTCGTCACTATAAATTAAAGGCATTCCGGAAATTGTAATAATGTTGTTACCGAGGATTTTATCAATCCATTGATACTAAAAGTACAACCACTATTTTGTGATCATACATATGATTCTTTAACTTTAAAAATAGCTCCTCTAAGTTTAGGAATTTTGGGGGAGTTGACTCAAAATCGTACTGGGTTATTAAAGTTATTGTAATAAACCCCCTTCTATATGGATGTAACTTTGTCTGCATGTCTGTCTTTATAACGATCTGGGTTTCCTTAAAAAAAGATAATACATTCTAGTAATCTTTGGAACTTTGTATCCAACATAGATGTCAACACAGGTGACAATTAGTAATAACATTTTCTAAGTGCTTTGTCTGTGCTAGACACTGCTTTAAGCACTTTACATGTATTTTCACTTAACTACTACTGGCAAACAATAGCCTTGTGGTTTCTGAAGTTGGTACTATTATTATTCCTATATTGCAGAAGAGGAAACTGAGGCACAGAGGTTAGTACGTCTCGAGGACGCATATAGAGTGCACAGCAAAGCTGGCATTAGAAGCCAGGCAATCTCTCCCCAGAGCCTTAGCTCTAAATGTTTATGCAGAATACCGATAAATGTTTGTTGATGAAATCATTAAAAGAATAAATCCACTGGCAATTTATTTTAGCTAGTATTACAAATTAAATCATGTCATTTATAGATATATATTTGAAAGGCTGTTTATTTGATAATCTCACCTTTTTCTTTTTGCTCTGGGTCATCTGTTTTCCTATTTGTTTCTGAAAAGTAAGGACAAAAAAAAATAAGTACTATGAAAGTCACCATTCACTATCTCAAAATGTAGGACCATAATTTACACAAATTAAAATTGATATAATTTTAAAAACACTTGTGGGCAAACATTTCAATTTTCCAAAAATCCTGAATTCTTCACACATGAAATTTGTTACAAAATATTAAGATTAGACTTATTTGAATTAGTTATAAAAGTCACCAAGCAGTAAGTAGGTATGAGGCCACAGGTTTCTTGTTTAAAAGAGCTGGTGTGGGTTATCTCTGCCACCCATAAGCATCCCTGTGTGTACAGAGGCAAATTGGGGTACGTAGAAGCCCTCACCCAAGCTTCCTCAGTGTTTTGTCTCCTAAAAACATAAGACTTTATAATAGGCACCGCATGCTTTCAAGGACTGCAGTATGTCACCCTACTGACAGGGCTAGTCTCATTCCTCTAAGCACTTCACACATAACAGGTGAGCCACTGGGGGCCCTGCACTGAGCCCGGATGTGCTGTATGCAGCTCACCTGTGAGGAGATGAGGTGGGCTTGAGAGCCCACCTGTGTCAGCCTTTCACTAAGTTAATCAAAGTAAGTATCTCTCCCAGAAATGGGCTTACCAAGCACAGTGAAACCCATCAAGAACCTGGAGGGGCCGAAGAACATCCGAGCCACAGGGATGACAGCAGCACACGTGCCCTGACTGTGCGTTATAACCAAACTCAGCACTTACGACCTTGCATCTGGCTTATTGTTTAATCCAGATTAGGATCTGGTGAACTTTCAAGGTAGACTAGTTGATTATAGCCCCAGTAGATACCTATCCAGTTTGGGGGTATTTCTCGGAATGTGTGGCGGTGGGGATGGGGCAGTTTAGGAGATATAAAAATCACAGGCTCCGTCCTCCCCTCCAGTAGACATGAGAGGGTGTGGGTGCAGCCCAGGCTGGGAGCAGAGAGGCAATCACAGATCATTAGGTTTCTTGGTCCCCAGTTTCCCATATTCATTCATGTAAAACATTTCATGTTTTGGAGGTAAGAAGTAAATATGACGCAGGCTTCTGATGTAAGGAAGAGATTTTTATAGGTCAAACATTTTTCTCCTTTGAGACCTTAGGTGAGAGGATGGGAACCAACTTCGAAAGCTAGTGTGCCAGGCTTAGTGCTAAGTGCGTTTCATTTGTCTCTGGTCCCTGACACCCTATGGAGAAAGGTCATATTTCCCTCTCTGTGCAAAGGAGAAAGCAGAGGCTGAGAAAGTAGTGTCAAGGTCAGTGGTTTACGTCACTTCAAAGCACATGATCTTCCCTCTGTGCCCTTCTGTATCTTTTTTGAGAGAAATAAATACTAGAGAAATGCAGGTCTTGACTTTTGCAAAGAGCGGGCTTTATAAATTTGACTGCCATGTACTTTTTAGCCAGTGCTACAAGGACGTATCTAGAACATTAAGAAAAAAAAAAAAAAGACTTCCCGATCTTGTCATAAAGTTAGGCAGCACATTATTTAATATGAGGCACTGTCATAGCCATCAGGGATACAGGATTGGAGAAAAGAGTCCAAAATCTCAAGGAACTCTCTTTCGGTGGCATCAGCAATGCCTGCGCATCCCCCAGTAAGCGTTAACCTAGTGCCCGCATTTGCTCTAGAACACCCCAAAAGGCCTCAGGCTGGCAGGGGTTTCAGCCTCTCTGACCCTCGGTTTCCTTGTCTGCATGCAGAGACAACACCCCTTTGCTGAGAAAACTCAACTCTCTAACACGAAGCACTTGGCAGAGTAAGTGCAGTTAGCAGAAGTGAATCTGATCAGCCTTAGTTCCAAGTCTTATTTTAATAGGTGTTTTGCGGCACGTTGGAGGAGAAAACGACACTTTCCCGAACCCCAGAAGCTCAACGAGGATGAAGTTAACACCCTCACAGAGTGATGGTCATGGAGGAACAGAAGGGTACAGGAGAACAGAGGAGGCCTCACCAGGGAATTACCAAAACTGCTAGAATTGAACAAAAACTTAAAAAGGATAGATACAGGGGCTATTTCATTGTAACCCTATTCCTAGAAATGTAGCATAACAATAAATGTCAAACAATATAAACATTACCTATTACAAATAAATTAAGAGGTTGAAAGTACTCCTTTGTGATTGTAGTCATCCAAAATGACATAATATTCTAAAATGTTAGTAAGTATAAAATGAACCGATTTTATTAGGTATCAAATAAAAAATCATGTACTTCAGAAAAATGACAATATAGAGAATTCTTCTGTATTTTATTGCACTCAAATAACATTAAACAGAAGACATTTACATTATTTTTAGAAAATCCATTGATGTTGCCCAGCTTGGCATATATTTCTAATGACAAAGCTCATTAATTCAGAATTAAAAAGTATTTGAAGTTGACCACAGCATAAGTAATCTTCTATTCCAGAGTTCTAGAGATGATCATATACAAAAATTCAGTAGAATTTATTTTAATAATTTATCTGTTCTGTCACTCCTAAGTTCCCCCTGCCCCCAAAGTTATGGCTTTATAAAAAGTAGTGTTCTATAATTCACAATATGAATTAAGAGTTTTATTAGAGTTTAAGCAACAGCTCTGTATTACCCATGTCACAGCTTTAGAAAATTATTGCTTTTCTTATGAACTTATTATATGGGGTTTTGTTGCACATTGGGTCAGCATGCATAACTTACTACATTATAACTATTATCTAGAATGACAAAAAAATAAAATCTCTTTAATTTTAACCCTATAAGCAGAAAAAAAAAATCACCTTATCTTAAAAGCAATGTTAACATAATCAAGAGATACCCCGGACACATAAATGAAACCATTTCTGTGGCTTTTTTAGTAGCTCATGTTCCTTTCAAAAGTACATTGTAGCTACCTTCTTTTCTCACAGATCAGTGTTTCATCATGGCAACTATTTCTGAGTCGCCAAAAAACCCACATTAAAAATAGAAGAAACTTCAGTGTGGAAAGAAAAAGGCTCATACGCGGTGGGACAGGAGCTGCGCCAGGCCCTGGAAGCGCTTCCCACAGATCCCGAGTGAGCCAGGCGACAGGCACTGCTGGCTCTCTTGGGTCAGGGCGCCGCGCTGTCTTTTGCGTTGTGAGGGCATTATTTAATTAGCCAAAGGCAGAACAATCTTTAAGTTATACACCAGGAATTTGTATAGACTTCCTAAAATTTAAACAAATATTGACTGGACAGCTATTATATGGTCAATACGAAGTGGCAAAGAGCATTCTGGCGCGATGAAGCAGGCCTAATGAGGCATTTCTTTTTGCCCTCATTTTGAAAAATAAATTAACCATAATTTAAATCTTTCACTGAAATATTAATATTTTCCTGTTTAATGAGCTAAAATCTATAGGAATCTCGAATTCTGAGTTTTACCCTGAATACTCAAAGCTAATACAGACTTTATTTTTTAAGGATATCAGTACAACTGATATGTACATATGTACATAAGGTATGTACAACGCAAATCTTCACAGCTCCTAGTGACTTCCATTAGTGCTTTTACGGATGCTAAGGCAAGGTAGCCCTAATGGATTTAAATCCCGTTTAACGCAGTTTGCACATCGGTACAACATAGTGTTAATTCCTAATAATATATATTAAAACCCTGCCAAGACAACAGCTGCTATATCACCAATATAATTATTAAATGTTGCCTGAAAAACCCACATTAATACAGGTAAGACTAAAAGATGAGTCACAAAAAAATAAAAAATAAGGAGAAAAGAAATATAATGGATTCACTACTGCTATCAGAAAAGGACATGCAGGAATGTAACATTACATGGAATTTTTGTTTTTATATAAAAAAAAATACACTAAAATGCCAGTGGACTATGAGTCACTCAAAACATCTTTAGTGTTCACTCCCAAAGATCTTGATCTGCTCAGTAATTACTTCACAAGATCTATCACAGCCATCTTTTGGAGCGTTTGGTTAGGCTGGTCCTCCTGGGGTAGTAGGGGCAGTCTGTTTGAAGCTTTAAGTATCTGCAAAAATAAGGGGAAATCTAAATTAAAGGACCAACTAGACATAGACTCTGAAACTGCTTCATTTTCTTTTGACTTTTAAAAACACACCAACAGAAGTAAATGCTTTTTTTACTTTTATGTTGTTTTTGTTTTTTTTTAAGGGCAACCTGATGACAGAATGATTAACTATCTAGAGAGGTTCCTGGGATAACTTGAAAAGCTTTTGATGAAAATCTAAGACTCTTTAGAGCATCGGAGAATTATAACTGGATTTAAGAATGTCAATCTTTTGAGAAATACAAGCATTAATTTCTTTCTTCCATCAATGATTCCACTGTGTTAAAAAAAAATAGAAAAAACAATCTTGTATTGTATGTGAAACACAAATACAGGAAGGATTTTCAAGGAGCAACTGGATGCTGTAAGCTGCAGTTACAATACATCACGTTAATAATTTTATGCCAATTTTAATGTAATTGACAATATAAATGGTTGGTAAAAAAAAGTATATTCAAAAAGGACTAAAATCCATTCCTATCCAACTTTTTACAAATTCTTTCTCATTCCCAACTTTCGTATTGGATTTAGTTTACTCTCACAGCATTAATTTTATGTTATAATTAGAGTAGAAAATGAGCTGGTACACGCAGGCCCAGCCACTTTTTGGTACACTTTCTAAAGCTAGGTTATAATTCTTCCTTCTTTATCTATCCAAACATCCATGTATCTATCTACATAGTATGTGTATGAGCATGTGTGTGTAACCAGAGATTTTTGTCTACGCAGGATAATTTGGTGCTAATGTGAAGTAACTTGAAATTATATGTAGACCTTTATACAGCCAATGAAATGAGTGTTTGTGCCCACCAAAAGATATACACAAAAATATTCATAGCAGCTTTCTTCATAATAGCCAAAAACTGGAAAAATTCACTACAGTAGAATAGATTTTTTTAAAAATGTAGTATATTTATAGTATTTAGCAATGAATAAAAAACCAAAATTATTTTACATAACAAAGTGGATGCAACTCAAAGGCAGGATGTTGAGCAATAGAGACTAGTCACAAAAAAAGTATGTATATATATAGTTTTGTGAGTTTACTTATGGCTCTATAATTAAATTCAGAAGCAGGCAAACCAATCTATAACGGTACAGGTGAGAACAGCAGCTACCTGTGGTGGTGGTGTTACTGAGGAGGGGAAGAGGGGGAGATTTCTGGGGTGCTAGGAGCATCCTGAGTACTTGATTCAAGGATGTTTATACATGTACTAGTTCATCAAAGAGCATTTGTGCACTTGTCTGTGTAAATTATACCTCAATAGAAAAAGTTTTAAAAATGAGTTTGACTTTAGGTTCTCTTAGAATTTATCCATTAGCTAGACTGTGAGAGGAACAAGCATTTCCGTAACCCGTGCAATCAAAAATACCTTGAGACTATGGGAAGTTGTTCAAAGTATAATGATGAGTACTGATTTAAAAAGCAAATAAATTAAAAGCTCAGTTATAATTCTGAACAACTCGAAAATATGCTCCTTAATATTTAAAGACGACTCTACCTATAAGTAAGTGGTTTGCCGAGTTGCAAACCCAACGTCCCCCAAATCAGGCCAGTCATCTCTCTACTACTATCTCCTTCTGCCTTCTAGGTCTCCCTTCAGGTCCCATCATGCACAAATTCATGTCAGAAACACAGGAACTGCCCTCAACTCTTACCCCTCAATCAGCGCCCTCCCCCATCAAATTATTTCCAACTCTGATTTCTATGAAATCGACCCTCCTCTCCAGTGCTTCTACCACAGTTCAGACTCCCATCGTCTCTAGATTCATGCACCTGCACCTTATTAGTCTCCTTTCAGGACTGCTCTTTTCAAATCTGGATTTGATCACACGATTTCTCTGCTTGGAATTTTTCAGCGGCTTCCTGTCACTTTTAGATCCAGCTTCAAAACTTTAATCATATGTGAAACCTTCCAAGCAGTGACGGCTGCCTGGTTTTCCACCTTGTCTTCCTCCACCTTATGTGGCACACCATCTGGTCTTAGTTCTGCAGGTTCTTCTTCCCTGTTCCCCACCCCCCGCCGGCCCGTCACATCTATCAGCACCTCGAAACTCAGCTCTATCGCAGCACATGGGAGGCCTTACCTCACACCCCCACCCCAGAAAGCGGGGTTGGTTGTCCCTCCCTCTGTGAGCTGCACTGTGTTCCACTCTGAGAAGTTAATGGCACTGTCCTGGTTGCTTTCACTCAGTCGTACGCCCACAGGACTATGAACCACTATGAGGCACGGGCTATATCGCTGATCATGGGTCTTTCTTTACTGCCCAGTACACAGCCTGTACCACAGCTGTTGCTCAATTTGTAATTCTTGAATAAATGAATGATCGACTCAGTAACAATAACATGCATATCGGGCACTTTTTAACAAGCTAAGACCAAACTGGCTGCCGTCCTAAAGCTTGTCATGGGCCTTATTGATCAGTGCTAGATAACGCGGCTGACACAGAACATTAACGTGAGTAAATGCTCTGGAGCGGTGCCCCAGAGCGAAACCCTCACTGCTGCTGGGGCACTAGCCCGGGGACGAATCTCAGGTGTAACAAATGGCATGGTCATCTCACTTTTCCGAGAGACAGCAGCAGCAGGACCACCAGGAAACAACAATGCCCACGGGCCTCCATTGCGAATAACATTATCATAATCACAAAGTATCAAATCAGCCTTTTTTCCTGGTGTTTGAGTGACAGAAAAGTCTTATGAAACCAGTTAGTTGAACAATCATAAAGTATTATTTGGCAGGAAATTTTACTCTGATAAGTTTCCCAAGTGATTCCTTCATAAATCATTCAATTTGTGTTACATATGTTCATGCTGTCGTATTGCTAGAAATATGCTGTAAAATTTCAAGTAAAAATATGAGTTTGAGGAGAAAAGTGAAAATGCATTAAAGAAGTAGCGATTTCAAAATCAGTTTCTAAAAATTGGTTTTTCAAAATAATTGGTTTCTAGTATCAGAATGACCAGTTCTTTGGATTGACCCTTTACATCCTTGCCAGCAAAGCACTTACACATTTACGAATACAAGCAAGAGATAGCAAAATTTAAACTACGGGACAAACTGACTTTTCTACAAATCTTTAACATGTCTGAGTCCTAAATGATTACTAATATATAAAGAGGAAGATGCCACAATAAATCTTTAGTTTCATCAGACCAAAATAACCCTCAAAACCCATCGGCTTGGACTTCCAGTGGTGTAGGCAGACATGACTGGCCTCATCGCACAACCGCAACAAAATTACAACTAAAATATAGAACCACCACCACTCAGAACAATCAGAAACTGAGTTGAATGGAAGCCTGACAACTACAGGATTAAAGAGACAACATCTATCCAGACTAGTGGGAGGGGCACAGACACAGAACAGGCTGGTCCCACACACGAGTGTGGAGGATAAAGATTCAGGAGGGATGTATCAGAAGCGAGGAGTCGCAGCCCCACAGTAGAACCCCCAGCCCAGGGTTCCAGTACCAGGAAGATAAGTCCCCAAAACTTCTGGCTGAAAAACCAGTGGGGACTGAGTCCGTGGAAGAAACTTCTGGAGCCTCAAGCAGTTTCTCTTAAAGAACCCAAACATGGACTCACCTACTCAAACTCACTCCATCTGAGCTCCAGCACCAAGGTGGTGGCTTGAAGGACACAAGTGGCATACTGGGAGAGGTTGAACTGACATCAAGGCAAGATAGGCCACTGTCCCTTTTCTGGGCCTCCCCCTGCAGGGCCACAGAGCTGGCAAGCTGTTACCACAGCTGAGCCTCCACCAACCTGGCTAACACTGTCTGACCTACCTTGGAGATCTGCAGAGACTCTGCCCCACCCAACTTTCAGCCCACTCAAGCTGCTTTTCCATATGAATGGCTGGTCTTAGCTCAGGCTGCACAACTTCCTCAATCCTCTCAAACAGGAAACAGCTGGCCTCAGTGAGCCCCAGGCCTGGCACTAGCAGCAGCCAGCCTAGATTCACAGCTTGGCTTTGCCTGGGAATCTCGAATGCCAACACAAGTAGCAGTCAATTCAAATTTCTTTGTAGCTCAGGCAGGGTGGTCCCAGGGAAAACACAGGTGGGGGCTGACCTTGACCTAAACCACCTGGGAAACTCCAGGGCCAGTGTGCTCTGCGGACAGCTACAGACCACATCAGAGCACCACCACCCTGCCCCTGCACAGCTGATCCTGCACAGAGGGCAGAGGCTGGTGGTCAGTACTCACAGCCAATCCTTGGAGATCACTGGCCTGAGTAAATCCCTCCCATTGATCTGCCAACAGCAACCAAGGCTCAACTACAAAAGGAGAGTGTGAAGGGCACACCTCAAGCACCCAGCTTGGGTGATAGGGGAGACTGTGCCACTGAACCCTACAGGACACATACTACATTAGGCCACACTACCAAGATACACAGTTGAAGCAGCTCTACCTAATAAATAGAAACAAACACAGAGAGGCTGCCAAAACGAGGAGACAAAGAAACATGGCCCAAATGAAATAATAGATCGAAACTCCAGAAAAAGAGCTAAACAAAATGGAGATAAGCAATCTATCAGATGCAGAGTTCAAAACACTGATTATAAGGATGCTCAAGGAACTTAGTGAGGACCTCAATGGCATAAAAAAGATCCAGTCAGAAACAAAGGTGACTAATTAAATTAAAGAACAATTTACAGGGAAACAACAGTAGAATGGATGAAGCCGAGAATCAAATCAATGATTTGGAACATAAGGAAGGAAGAAACTACCAATCAGAACAAGAAGAAAAAAGATTCCAAAAAAGAGAGGATAGAATAAGCAGCCTTTGAGGCAACTTGAAGGGGTCCAACATTTGCATCATAAGAGTGCCAGAAGGAGAATAGAAAGAGCAAGAAATTGGAAATCTATTTAAAAAAAGAATGAAAGACAACTTCCCTAATTTGGTAAAGGAAACAGACATACAAGTCCAGGAAGCACAGAGAATCCCAAGTAAGATGAATGCAAAGAGGCCCATCCAAGACACATCATAATTAAAATGCCAAAGGTTAAAGACAAAAAGAGAATCTTAAAAGCAGCAAGAGAAAAGCAGTTACCTACAGGGGTGTTCCCATAAGACTGTCAGCTGATTTTTCAAAAGAAATTTTGCAGGCTGGAAGGGACTGGCAAGAAATAGCCAAAGTCATAAAAAGTGGGGACCCACGGGACCTACAGCCAAGACTGCTCTAACCAGCAAAGCTATTATGTAGAATCAATGGGCAGATAAAGAGCTTCCCAGAAAAGAAAAGGCTAAAGGAATTCATCATCACAAAATCATTATTGTATGAAAGGTTAAGGGGACTTATTTAAGAAAAAGATGAAAACTATGAATATGAATAATAAAATGGCGTTCTTTTTTTGAATACATATCTATCAACAATTGAATCTAAAAAACAAACTAAGCAAACAAGAAGAACAGAGAGAGAATCATGCATACGGAGAGCTTTTTGATGGGGTCCGTATGAGAGAGCGATGCGTGGGAATGGGAGAAGAGGTGAGGGGATTAAGAAGTACAAATAGGTAGTTACAGAAAAGTCACGGGGATGTAAAGTACAGTATGGGAAATGGAGTAGCCAAAGAACTTACACACATGACCCATGGACATGAACAACGGTGAGGGGGTTGCCTGAGGGAGAGGGGGTGCTGGATGGAAAGGGAAAATCAGGACAATTTTAATAGAATAATCAATATAAAAAACTCATCAGTCCTTATACTTTCAGTTATTTGAAATCCTCTGGAAGCACAGCAGCTGAGAATGCGAACTCTGGAGTCAGAACGCCAGGACCCATCCCAGTGCTCCCACCCGTTGGCTCACTGACCACAGGCAGGTTACTCTGCCTTACTATGTGTGAGTTTCCCGTCTGTAAAATGGGAGTAACAGCATGTCTACCTCTTGGGCTGCTGTGAGTATTAAATGAGTAATTTATACAACGTGCCTAGAAGAGCACCTAGATAATGCTCAGTAAATGCTAGTTTAGCGTTCGTCATCTGCCTGTGTGTTGCTGGACACGACAGTAAGTCAGACAGTTCCTGCCCCACGGAACTGTCACGCCAATAAACGTATTATTATAAACTTAATAGGAATTATTAAGACTGTGGAACCTAGTCTTAGAAGGATCAGGGAAGGCAGTGTAATCATCAATTAAATTCTGAGGGCCAGGAAAATGTGAACTAATATCCAACATTTTTCAGAGATCCTCAATTTAAGTTTCTCACTAAATAAAAAACTTTAAAGACTGAAAGGCAGCAATGTGACAGGCCCTACAATTAGTGTGCAGGTAGTTTCTGCAATCACATACAGAAATAAACACCATTACAAAAGCAGTCAGCCTATTCAACAAAAAGATCATGAATGCAGATTTATGACCATCATTATTTTTTAAGGTTGAATAATAAAAAATGGTAATTTAAGGTTAAGACTGAGAAGATAACAGAAATAAGCAAGCCAAGTGCAGTCATTAAAAATATCTATTGCTAGCTCTTGGCCTTCCATTCTCTTTGGCAAGGTCAAACTATAACTATGCAGTGGGCCAATCAAAATTTTATGACACCAAATTACAGGTTACAACTTCTTGAGCACATCTTTCAGAATTTAGCTTCTCTTTATCCACCTGAAATATCGGGCTATTAATTAATTACAAAACAATAACCATAGCCACCATTTACTGGCAGATTATTATGTGTCAGAAAGCATGCACATTAATCAAATTTTCATTTTCACGTGCTTTGGTAGTTAAAATATCTCATCTGAAAACCACTTTAGTCTGGCTCCCCAACTACTTGGTATTTTACATTTATGTTCCAAGGAAATTCTATTTACAAAACATGGAAATAAAAGCACAGAACTTTTTGGTCAGAAACTATTACCTTTCATATCTTCACTAAAGTTAAGTCAATATTAAAAAAAATAAACTGTAACTGAAAAAAAGTCAGTGTTCTAGAAAACTCATTATTTTAGGAATGCTTATAAAGCAATTTTCTGCAAAGGAATAGACAATAATCTAATTGCAAATTCAGTAGCCTGCTCTGCCTCCTCAAGGGACAGCGAGGTGCTTTGTGACCCAACACTCAGCAGTACTGAGCAAACCACAAAAGTAGGAGAGAAATACCCACTTTCCTCGCTCTGAGCATCTTTCCTGAATACCTAATGTATACATGCCCAGTAGGCATCATGTATAAGATTAATTTCTTCATGGGTTTCTTTTTCATTCATATTATACTGCTAA
Source organism: Mormoops blainvillei (assembly GCA_004026545.1). Lineage (NCBI taxonomy): Eukaryota > Metazoa > Chordata > Mammalia > Chiroptera > Mormoopidae > Mormoops > Mormoops blainvillei. Next base: position 75,741 of record PVJD01004215.1, read on the forward strand.
AACTCCATTCTCTTAAGCATCCGTGCATATAATTATAAATGTATTGGGTTGGCCAAAAAGTTTGTTTGGTTTTTTCCATAAAATGGCTCTAGTAGCACTTAATTGTCTTTAACTTTATTAGAAATAATTTTGTTAGATTGTATTATGATAGTTGTTATATCAGCATGCATTTAAAAAAACATCAAGTTTGGTGAATTGTTGTGTAGCCATTTTAATACTGAATGTGGAAGAAAATACGTAACATTTTTGGCATGCTGGACTTTATTATTTTAAGAAAGGTAAAAACGCAACTGCAATGGAAAAAAAGATTTGTGCAGTCTATGGAGAAGGTGCTGTGACTGACCAAACACGTCCAAAGCGGTTTGCAAAGTTTCGTGCAGGGCATTTCTTGCAGGATGGTGCTCCATGGTCCGTTAGACCAGTTGAAGTTGATAGTAATCAAACTGAGACATTAATTGAGAAAAATCAACGTTGTACCACATGAGAGACAAGTGACAAACTCAAAATACCCAATCCATAAAGTTATTGGTGAAATGAAAAATGTGTCTTTTATTTTATGGAAAAAACTAAATGAACTTTGTGGCCAATTCAAGACATGGTATGACAACTATCAAAACCTAAACTACCCGATCACTCAATAAGCAAAGAGGAGCTGAAGTATAACTAAAAATATTCTTTGATTACAAAAGTGTTTTTTACCTTGAAATTTGGTCCTCAATAAAGTTCGGCAGGCACAATTGTGTCTATCAAATCAATAGTACTGAATATCACTGCTATAAAATTCACATCAAGCATAATGTGAAAAACATGGATAAAAAAATGAATGACACAAAAAGGAAAAAATGAAAATAAAACAGAGAAACACAAAGAAATACACTTAGGAAAACAGGGTTGGAAAATCCTCTCTTAATGAAACATTTTTTCCCGCTATGAGAACAGGGGGCTTCTATGTCACTTTCTGATTGCAGGCACAGCTCGGGTCATCTCTAAAATGCACCGGACGGCACCAGCCACAGCTGAGATGCTTTTCCCACGCTTCGCTGATGACGACAGGGGCATGTGGGGGAAGCAGCGGAATGGGCTAACAGGAGGCTGAAAGGAACGGCCGCCGGGTCCGGAAAGGCTCGGGCTGCCTGCACAGCCGTGGGGCGCCACCGGTACTCTCAGGGAAGACGGGGAATGGCGATGTCACAAACTGATGTGCCATTGAGCTTTCATCTTAAGGCAATTCTGGTTTCACCCCATCGATCTAGTAGCCTGTCAGTCGCGGAAAAACATAAAAACCCAACTTCTACTACTGCTGCCATGTGAAATGGCAAAAATCAAATGGAACTCTGATCATTAATACTCCTCAAATTCTAGCCCATACTCTGAAGTGGATTTTCCATTACCTTAGACTTTGGCTCACCTGATCAAATCACAGGAAATTTTCTTTTTAAATTTAGGTATAATTAATACTTCTCTCTCAGGACTTTTATTTTTCATAGGTTTATTTCACTCAGCTAGTATGAATATCAACAGATTATTTTAAATTCAACAAAAAAGGAAAAAGTGATTGATCTAACAAAATGTCATACCTGGTGGTATTTCTTGCTGTTCCTCTGCTGGGGGTGCACGTACTTCTAAAATAAATAGCAAAGTTACAGCCCATTACATCTTGCTGACCGTTTTTAAAATACAAATTGCTGGTACTTAGGTTACAGTGATTATTTTTACAGACTTTTCTAAAATTCCATTGCAGTCATTACAAAAACATTAAGTTCTTACACCATCACAACAAAGAATTAGCTACAAACTTTGCCAAATGTCGTACATTTTTCAAGTGCTCGGCACAACAGACTTTACAAAATTATCTGTCTAACTGACTAACCTCAAAATTCACTGCCAGGCAAAGGAGATATAAACTAAAACCTAGGTTTTCACCAATTTTGCGTCAGACTTGATAGGAAGGCTGAAGAAAGACATCTAAAGCATGCTGTGTCTTCTTCAAAATTTGTAAATTCATAACTCTAATTTTAATGTGAATAAAACAACACAAAGAAATTAAATTGAAATAGAATTCTAAAGATAAATCACTATACTTAATAAAGATTTTTGAAAAATAACATTCAGGATGACACATTGTAAGACTAACCAGAAACGTGGATATGACTTTTTAACATCTTATATTTTTCCTTGGTTGCCTCAGCCACTTACAACTGAAGTGGCTGTAGCTCTCACCACGTGGCTGTATAATGATATATTGATCTAAAGTCCCTCTATAAAATTACCGTGCACTGTATATTAATATCTTCATCTCTAACGCCCCATGTGACATCACCTTAGTCTAGAGATAAGATCAGAGGCGCTTTCCTTTTGCTCCTTAAGATTTGTAAAAGATGTTGGTTTTAAGGAAGAATTTCTAATAGCATTTTCTAAAACTCAAAATATTTATGCAGCTGTTTTAATCATGTTTTTCCTGGCATTAATTTGCTTCTAATTATAAGAATGATATATGCTCACGATGGAAGGGTTGGAAATAGTTTACACAAAAATGAAAAGAAAACAGAAAAAAAACCACATATATTTCCACTGGTTATTATTCCGGCAGATTTCCTTCTTTTGGGGTGGTACTTTCAGTGTTTACCAGCTTTTCCGTGTTGCGACAGGCCTGTTAATTGGTTTGCCTACTTATTTCATTCTTAATCATTTAGAGACGTATTAGTACTTTCTCAGCTTTACCAGTATTTTTTTTTCTCAGAATTTCTTTTGCTTTTGTCATTTTAGGTATATCTGAAAAAACCACATACATCATAAAATATCATTTACATTGCTATTTCCATAACTAAGAAAGCCTCATTATTACTGCAAGATAAATTTCCACCTAAGTTTATCCTGAATAAATGTACAGTTTACACCTGTATTGGAAACTTTTGGTAATGATGTAAGGAGAGTTTGTAAAGGAAACAGCAAATAATTATATCAACACAACCTGAAAGGGTTACCCATTGATACATAATACTTTTTCTTACTCCAGAACTTTTTAAACCCAGTTCGGTACGGCGTTCATTCTCATCGATTTATTCCAATAGCTTTTTGTCCTTCTGCTCTCTCACGTTCTTCTCTCCTGGTTTTCCTCCTGCCTCGTGGTTTTTCGTGCTCCGCCCAAACCACACAATGTCAGGATTCCTTAGAGCTCAGCCTGGGACTGCTCGTCTTCTCTCTCTGCACTCACCTCCAAAGTGATCTGAATGATTTCCTCAAAGATAATACCATCGCCATGATGACGGCTCCCAAACATTTATATCCATCTCAGATCTCACCCGTCTTGTTCAGATTGGCACATCCAACTCCCTACTTGGCACCTCCATCTGCGTATCTCACATAGTTCCCAAACTTAGAATACCTACTATAGAGACTTTGATTTTCTTCCCTAATCCAGTTCCTTCTCATCCTAGTTTTCTTCTAAGTAAATGGCCCCGGAATTCGACAGTTATTCAAACCAAACCAAAGGCTGCCTTTATTCCTCTTTATTTCACAACCATCAGAAAGTTCCATCAGTTGTAATTCTAAAGTAGATGACAAGTTCAAAACTCTCCCCTTTATTTCTACTACTAATCTTACTCTAGGGCACTAAGATCACTTCCCAGGATTAGTACCCAATTATTTCCTACCAGGGCGGTCTCTGCTTCCATTCTTGCTCCATCCAATCCATTCTCTAACTAGAAGTAACTCTTCAAAAAACAAAGCATGTTATGCCATATCTCACTGTTTCCACGGATTCTCACTGAACTTAGAATATAATCCAAATTCCTTATGAGGTCCTCCAAGGCCCCAACTGATCTGTTCCCCTTCTCTTTATTGCTCAAGCCAATTCAAGTTTGGTTTTCTGTTACCCGCAACAGAAAGTAACCCTACTAGAACAGATGGGGAAGACAGAAGGGTTTAAGCACAGGACTGATAATAGGCAGATGTGCATTTCTGAAGACATCATCCTGATGTCTTCACCGTGAAAGACGGATTTAAAGGGGAAGTGTATACGTTAAGACTGGCTTGAAGGTTACTGCCACTGTCCAGGAAGATGATGGGGGGCTGGACTAGATCACAAGAGTTACAGAGAAAAGAACAGATCTGAGAAGTGCTGAGGAAGCCTGTTCAACAGGACTTGGGGTTGGCTATTAGGGTGGGGAAGACTCAATGATGACTCTGTCATTTCTCGTTTGGGGAGCCAAGTATATGTCGATGCAACCAGCCAAGATAAGGGAAGACTGGGAAAGAGAAGGCTGGTGGGCGGCAAGAGCTAAAGACCACCACCTCACTGTCCTCCCAGGCGCTGCAGGAGCACAGGAGCTGAGGGTGGGGCTGAGGGTGCACGGTCCGGGGTCCCACACTCTACCCGAAGTAATTCCCCTAACAGCCTCTGCAATGAACTCTACTGGCTCATCAAAATGCCTGAAAAACATAAAGGACCCAACTTCCAACCCATCCCTGCCCACGGCTAACCCTTCTCCTACGTGTGAAGGGGCCTCCTCGCTGCAGCTTAGCCGCTCTAGCTCGTAACCCAGGCACTCCTGTCCTCTGACCCCCGAACACTGTATAGAGATCTAAGGCTACGTGCTTAGTAAATACTTGTTGAATACATGAATATATTTTTAATATGAGAAATATAACCATCTCTATAAAAACTTACCTTCTAAAATTATGTTTGAATCTTCCACAGCATTATCTAAAAAAATAAAGAAAAAAGAAAAAGAAAAAACTCAAACACAGCTTATATTAACTCAAATCCATTAGATCCCTCAGTTAACTTATATCCACTCAGGTACCTAAAATTGGCTTTTAGACTAGGGTTTCTTACGGAGAGATTCACAAGTACTTATACTAGTATATCAACTTTAATTCCCAAACTCTGTTAAAGAATACATCACATTGGCTGATGTTATCCCTGTCAACATAAACCTTCCAACTTAAGTAGGGAATCAATACATGAACAATATCCAATTACTTTCTTGGTGAAATGAAAATGTCTTATGTTTCTTACTACATTTATCTTTGTTCCACAACTTATACAAGTTTTAACAAATACAAGGGGGGCTGACTTGCAGGAGGAAACGTCTGCTCAGAGAAAAAGCTTACCTGAACTTTCTATCACTTCACTTTCAGATGGTTCATATACTATAAAATACACAGAAAAAAAAATCTTTTAGTGCTGCGGAACTCTCAGATTAACACAACATTGGCTGGACAGTTCAAGGGCAGAGACAATGTCCAATTTATCCTTGAACTCTGGGGCTCAATTACTGGGAAATGGCAGGGTGGGGAAGAGTCTGGTCTCAAGTGAAATAAGCCCAGATTCAAATTCCAGGTCAGCCACTTTTTAACCCCAGGAGATGGGCAATTACGTATGCTTCCTTCCTGTAAAACAGGGAAAACTAAGGTTCTTCCCCAAATCCTGAGTAGCACCGAATTTCCGTTTTTTATTTTCTTCATGCCTGTGGTGAAGATTCAGAGTTCTGCAAGGCTCTACCCTGCTTGCCACTCTGGATCCACGTGTTCACTAGGCAGATTCCCTATTTGTTTAGGGAATAATTCTCAGATCTTTCACCTGGGGCAAACAATCCCAGCACCAGCCTCTTAGAATAACCTTAATTCAGGACGCTGACCGCAGCCCATCATCCACTGCGCCGCGTGTCTGCGTGCACGGGGTCCCACTCTCTCTGCGCTACTGCAGAGAAAGCTCTTGCCTCTCCGGCAGTCCTCCGTCATCCCCGGTTGGGTCACAGCTTTCTTTCTTAGCCTGCTCCCCACTTTCTCCATTTTCCAAAATTCCTCAAATTTTCTTGTAGACTAAGAGCAAATTTCCTTCCTTTCCCAACATGATTATTAATTTATTCTTTTTTGTCCATTTAATAAAGAAAAAATTTTGAGCACATTTTTTTTTTTTGAGAGAGAGGGGAAAGGAGGCAGAAAGAGAGGGAGAGGAACACTGATCCGCCCCTCTCACACGCCCCTAATTGGGGACCTGGTCTGCAACCCAGGCATGTGCCCTGACTGGGAACTGAACCCGCGACTTTTCAGTTCACAGGTCGGCGCTCAATCCAGTGAACCACACTAGCCAGGGTGAGCACCTATGTTTGTGACATTATTCTCAGTGCTGGGGTGGATGGAGAAGGGAACGATTTTTAATATATTGTTTTCTGTCCTTTTGGTGGCTGTAAGGGGAAGAAGTAGTGAATGTATGCTCACTCTGTCACCCTGAACCTTGCATTTAAACATGCTAAAGTCTCTACCAGTCTAAAAAGAAAGCCCGTTTTTGAGCCTGGCCTTCTCTCTTTCCTCCATTTTAGCCTAACTTCTTTAAAACCAGAGGCATGGATACATGGAACAGGCTGAGGGGTGGGTGATAGCGGCGGTGGGGGGCGGGGCGGGGGGATGACGCCTGGAAAAGAACATGATGCACATATGCATAGCCCACGAATGCAGAAAACAGTGTGGGGAGGGGAGTGGGCAGGGGCTGGGTGGAGGGGGTAAGGGGGAGGCAATGGGGGACATCTGTAATAGTGTCAACAATAAAAGAAGAAAAAGAGTCATTTACATCTTCTGTCTCATCTTCTCACTTCTTTTAGTCACCCCACTCCAATCTGTCTTCGGGGCCCAACCACATCCAATACAGCTCCTCTAAGACCACCAATGAGTACATCATTTTTTTTTTAAAGTGTAGCTGACATACAATATTATATGAGTTTCAGGTGCACCACACAGTGACTCTACATTTATAAACCTTACAAAGTGGCCACCATGATAAATCTAGTAACCGTGTATCACCATACAATTACTCTAACACTAATGACTTTATTCTCTATGTTGTGCATTATATCCTCATGACTTACTTCTTTTATAACTGTAAGTTTGTACCTCTTATTCCCCTTCGCTCTTTTCACCCATCCCTCTAACCTCCTCTCCTCTGTGCCTATGAGTCTGTTTCTGTTTCTGAGCAGACGAGCCCCGCACTGAACCTGCCGGACACTTCCCACCCTTACCACATCAGATGTCGCAGCAGCTCCTTTTCAAACACTATTGCCCTTGGACTCCAACGTGACCGTATTCTTCTTTTAGTCCTTCACTTCTCTTTCTCAATCTTCTTTATCATTTCATCCTTTTCTTAACCAGCATTAAATGCTGGCTTTCATCAAAGTCCAGCCACAGGACTTCCTGTCTCCTCACTTTATCCTCTTTCCTTAATGATCTCAGACTTTGGTTTCAGTGACCACATATATGCTCATGATTCTGAAACTCACAGCCACAAACTGGACTTCCTTCTGAGACCCAAACATCATCTATCGGCTTATTAGCTATCTCCCCTTGGATGTCTCAACAGGTACAGAGTGGACCATCTAGCTTCCAGTTCTTGGTTTCCAGTCTCTCCTGACACAGGAAAAAAGCACTGCTATCCATCAAATACATAAGGCAGGACGGCAGATGAGGTTCTTGACATCCTGCTCGCTCTCCCCAGCTACACCCACGCATCAAGCCCTGTCGATTTTATCTTCCAGTACTTCTCAGTTTGCCCACTTCCCTTTACTTGCACTGCCACTGCCCTGGTTTAAACTATTTTCATCTGTGCCCAACTTCTGTCCATTGAAAACAGTTCCTGCCAAGGTCCCCGTGAGGCCTCTATAGTACTAGACAGAACGCATGTTTTTGGTGCTCACCTTGAGTAGGTCCTCAGCAGCAGAGGACACCGCTGAACATCTCTTTCTAGAAACTTATCTTTGACTCCTCCTTTGGCAGAGATGGGACTCAGGGCAAGATCAGAGTTGGATAACTATAGTAACCATCCTAAGAGGTCTCCCCACCGCTACTCTTGTCTCTCTCCAGTCAACTGACTACACATTAGACTGACCAATCTTTACAAAATACAGGTCTGATTCCTGAACAGTGCCCTACAGTGATGATGAACATCTTTGACCCACCTCCAGGCATCCTCTGGACCGGGACTGTCTCGCAGCCTCAGCCCACGTCTCTCTTGTTACCCTCAGCACTCCAGACACGTCTTTCTAACCCAGAGGCTTCCTACTATGTTCAAGCCACCTTTCTCCTTTGTCAACTGCTCTCATCTGCAGCTCAGCTTCAGGGAAGCCTTCCCTGGTCCACAAACGAGATAGGGTCTCTGCTGCGTACTCTCGTTACACGCTGCATTCATTCTCACGGGTCCTCAGCACCATGTAACTGAATACTAAATTGAAATTATTTGTGTAATTTCTACCTCCTCGGTAAATATCAGGTCCATGGGAAGAGGAACCATGTGTGTGTTCCTCCCTAGCGCTGTTCCCGTTGTTTTAGACATAAGTACTTAATACATATGAAGTGTACAGTAAATCCATTAGGTGGTAAGACTGTACTGTCATTTTTTACAGAGAGTCAAAGTAGGTTTGATGTTTTCTGGAATACTTTGAATATGAAAAGCTGGTTCCCTCGATAGCCTTAGTAACCTATGGGTTTTCCAGGTTCTAGAGTTTGGGGAATTTAATACAGAATGTATTCTGTTTTCCCACTAAAAACAGTTTTGTTTTCACCCTACTTACAGTCTCAGTTATATATAGTCACTTGGTTTCCCTAGTTTGATTCTTGAAGTCCATAAAGGTATTTTCTTTTTAACACATTGTGAATAATCCTGTGTTCTATTAGATGTATTTTGTTTGAAAAAGTTTATGGTCTAGAGCAAGGTAATCCAAAATATCTCACCAGATCTTGATCCCTTAGGTAATATTTATTATTTTTTATTAGCATTTTAAATTTATTATGACATTCTGCCTATAGAAATATTTATTTTTAGAACATCTTTTTAGCATGTTATCTAATTTTATACTTCTTTCAAGTTTAATTTTAAAGTTCTCTAGACCCAGTCTGTAAATTACATTCCAAAAATGCTCTTTACATCATATTTAGAAAAACACTAAAATGACGGGCAGAAATTGGAAAAGGATCTCAAATCCTACCTCTACATGCAACTTTTAATTTCTGAATTCCTATTTTCTCCTTCAAATTCAAAACCGAAAAGAAAATATAAATGCAAGCATGGCTGACAAATTATTTCATTTCCCACTCACAAAAGAATTAATCCCGAAGGACAGAATCCAGGATTCTTCCAATGTTATCCTTCACATCTTAGTAGAAACAACCACTGTGGATGGGTGATCTTGATAGTCTCAAATCTTAAATACATGCACTTAATAAATTAGTTTATCAGGTCTATACCAGCCATTCTTAATTTCCTCCAATCAAGATTTACCAAGTATTGTGAGACTGCAAATTTCTTGAAGTAAGGACTCTATTATTCATACATGAATGTCACGCCCTAAAACTACCTAGCACACAGAAAAGTTCTCCATATCGCACCCAAGCACTATATGCTTCATCCCTCTTGCTTCACATGCAGAGTTATACCTGACTGACTTCTTTCCTTCTACCCTTGACGATACTGGAAGAGAAAGGATATACCACTAGCTCTATTATCTCTTAGTCACGTGAACTTATTACACATTATTCACATTTCCTGAACCTTATTTTTCTCATCTGGGAGTAGCAAAAATATAATCTATTCCGTGGAGCTTAATGAAACAGAACAAGAAGTACTCGTGCAACAAAAGGAGTTATAATTGCCTAAATGTGAATCCGATGCTACTCATGGCACAGATTTGCCAGAACTATTCTCTCCAGGCGGCCTTTCAGCTGGAATGAAACTCCTCTGTGCCTGTCTCATGCTGGCAGATCAGTCATCTTTATTGCAGGCTGGGATTAATTTGTAGAAGCAGCTAGAGTAGTTGGACTGTGACTAAAGTAGCTTTCCAAGCACAAGGCATTTTAGTCAAAGACAGAAATGATTATGAAGTAATGAGGTAAGTTTTCCTGAATCATTTTAGCTGCTTCCTAAGGCAACTTACAATAGGTTTAAGAAATTATTTAGGCAATGGTAAACAATGAAATGGGTAAACAATATCCCCCAGGAAACTCCTTGAAAACTACAATTCATTTGGATGTTTTAAGTTAAGGTTTTGTAGCTTAAAATGTTATTTTCTATACAATACAGTCAAACTATGAGAATATTTTAAAACAAGTAGGTTAAGTTTAAGAAGCACTTCACACCTTGTTGATCATGGTCTTGGTATGTTACATCATCTGCAGAAAAAAGAATAAAATCAAAATAAGTATTATTGAGTCACTGTGTGTAATTACTTAGCTAAAAAAACACAATCTCAAATACAGAATTCTATTTCTTTAAATATTAATGTTTGTACAGTCAATGAATAATGCCTCTGTCCAAAACAACTGGAGGAAGGGGCAGGTAAATTATTTTCATGCAAATTCCTCAAACTGGCATACAGCAAGATATGTAAAAGTAGAGTTAGGAATTAATATACTGTTTTCTGTGGGATCAGGGGTAGATGAGGTAAAATATGAAAGCCTTACATTCTTTTCATAATAAAATTTGGTTACAAAGTTTTATATTAGGTGTTAAAATTACTTCTTGGTTTCCTTTAAAAGAAAAATCACCATGTTAACAAAGCATTGCAACTGTAAATCTTTAATGATGTTTAAAATCTAATGAAAATATTCATCTAATACCTGCATCACGGTATGTTCTTTCATCTTCATCTATTACTGGTTCAGTGGAATCTAAAAGAAAAAAAAATATATATATATATATACATACACACAGACAAACACACACACACACACACTTTTTCAACCATGAAAAAACCAAACACATTACTAAACATTATTCTAAAATTTTTTACAAATTAAATTCTAATCTTTACAACTATGTAAGATAGATATTATCATTATTATTTAATAAGATTTAAGATAAATAAAGTTCCATAATTGGTTCTCTAAGTCAAACGACAGGAAGGAGCAGTCAGGGATTGCACCCGGTCAGACTCTACCCGCCCTTCTGCCTGTTCATTTCCAAATGTTCTTTCTAGTCTGATCTACCGAGACCAACATCCCAATGGGGAATCTGAGAAACAAAGCTCCTTTTTCCTTCATTTCTCCATGTAACATTCAACTATGTTCAGAAATTTCTATAACTACCTGAGCGACCAAAAATGATTATGAGTGCTATAAAGAGTGCTCCATTGAATCAGAATGGATCACTAGCCCAGGGTTAAAACAGGCTTGGCCACAGCGGCAAATAAGAACACATCACCAACCTGAATTTTCCTGTTTATACATCATCTCTTCCATATCCTGATTATAGGCCTGTGAAACTATAAATTAGGAAATTATTAGAAAATTACAAATATGTCTTTCAAGGAAGAAGAATGACACTTGATATTCAAAATAGGAAGAGCACCATTTCCAATAATGATAGAAATGTAAAATCAAATCCTAGTAATGCTCAAACTCACCTTCACTCATGAAACAAACAGGTACCACCTGTGCTAAATGCCTAACACAAAGAGGATTAAGACAGTCCCCACCACAAAACAGTGAAGCTATATGCTTATTTAGGTTATACAAATTCAGCTATGTTCAGAAAATCAAAAGAGGACAGATGGACACAAAACAGAATATATCCTGTACTAACTTCCCCTAAGACAGAGACAGACAGACAGGCAGCGAGAGCAGCGCAGGGAGCCCCCCTCCCATCAGCTCAGCAGGCGCCTGCCACGGAGCCTGGGCGAGAACACACATTTTCCAGCCCCTCACTGGGACCCAATACCTGAGTAGTCCCAGAATGCAACATAATTTTAGCGTTTACAGATACATATTGTTGAAATGATCTGGGCCCTAAATGCCGCCAACAATATCATGTGGTCCTCCAGCCAGAAAGAAGGACCTGCTCCAACACTGGAAGGAGCCTGGACAACAACACAGGTTCGTTACTGAAAGATGATGTGTCCGTCTTCAGTGTGGCCATACCTTCTGGGGACGCATGGTATGTAACAAAGTACAATTCTGACCTTTCACTGACTGTGTAATTTAAGACTACAAAACATGAAATTCTACTGTATCTTAATAATCCTACTACTAATAATCTCACTACTAGGAAATTATCCTCAGGAAGGAGATTTCAAAAACACAAAAACTATACAAAGATGTAGATATATATGTATATATACATAACTATGCTATATTATATAAAATAACATAATCATTAAGTATATATTTGATATATTAAATATAATTTATTATTAATAAAGGATCAGACAATGTTTTCTCTCTCAATGCTCTTTTATAGTAAAAGACCCATTCTAATCAAAAAAGAATATTAAATTGAAATCTCACCTGTCTCTTCTACATGGTAACTATCTTTAGTTTCTAGAAAAAAAAATTAAATCAATATTACTATTTCATAAAGTGGTACATATATATACTGTATATATTCTGACCCTATCATTGATTTTATTTTGAAAGTAAATAACTGTTAAAATTAAACTCAAATATATCAATTAAATGTCTGCCAAACACAATCTTTCAGTAGAACTACATTTAGAAATGATTCACACATTCTCTTCTTTGATCCACTCGACAGGTCCTCAAGGTTGACAGGCACCATCACATGGGTTACAGAGAGGATGACTGAGGCAGAGTAACAGTGACAAACGCTGGACCCGGAAAAAGGGCTTATTTCTAATCTACTTCAGATTCCACTGCGGCGTTCTACTTTCCAGGACAAAAGTATCCTGCCTACAGATGGGAACACATAACTGGGTAGGATGTTAAGTTGAGACACACGAGAAATAAACAGCCTTGTCACACTTCTGCTCAGGGCTGGCTGCACTGCAATACCATCCGCAGTGCTTTCACGGTTGCCCAATTTGGGGCCCTGTTCCCTAGGCATTCCAACTCACTTTGTCTAGGGTGGGTCACACATATTCTTTTAAAAGCTCTCTAGGTGATCTTCACTGTGCCGAGGGCTGACACTATGGGAAGGGCTACCGGGCATCATGGTGGATTAGTCCGTGAGAAGCTCCCCCTCTGGGGCCACGAGGCTGTGGGTCTGGGCCCTTCTACCGTTACGGGCGCTGTGGGTTGATCTACTGCCTGTTTCTCGGAGCTCTATCTCTCTGAACTTGGTTTAGGCTTAGCTAATCCTTGAGCCCTGCCAGGGACCTGCGGTCTAGATCCCATGTGGCTTGTGGTGCTGTGTTGCTACACAGGTCCTAGGGCAAGCCTACCCTGGGCTGATGATTACTACAGGGAGGGACGCATTGTGTAATGTGGTTAATTTGTTGTGGTGCCATCAACCTTTCCCCCAGCTTCAGCGCAGGCTTGCTTTCTTTCATGACTCTTTAAAAATGAAACACACATCTTAAAAAGAATGTTTAGTATTCATTTTAAATATAAAATTATAACACATATCTGCATATTTTAAATAAAATGACATAAATCAATCAGAATACAAAACTTGTGGCTTAAAATCTTTTGAGAACTCATCAAGATAAGTTTTAAGAACTTATCATTGATAAGTAGTCTTAAAGGACTACTTTAACAAAAGAGAGAGATACCGTAAGAAGAAAGCATTTGTACGTATTTAACAGGGCTTCTAATAATCATGGCACTCTCATACTAAAGCAGGGCAGAGCACAAAATACAGGAAGAGTTTTTATCATATAGAAATTGCTTTTCTATATATCAGTAGTCAATAACTATAACTTGTCTGTTGCAAATGATCCAAGGTAAACCACTCCACTGATACATAAATAACCAGGTGACCCCTATATTCGCTGCAGCATTATTCATGGTGGCCTTTGATAGATGATTGGGTAAAAAAGATGTGGTACCTACATACCACTCGGCCATAAGAAAAGATAAAATACTGTCATCTGTAACAATATGGTAGGATCTTGAGACTATCATACGAAGCAAAATAAGTCAAACAGAAAAAGTCAAGAACCGTATTTCACTCATGTGGGATATAAAACTGAAGGCAATAAATAAGAAAAACAAACAAGCAAAAACTCACAGACACAGACAACACTATGGTGGTTATCAGAAGGATGGGAGATGGGCGGGTAGTAAACGGTAAAAGGGGTCAAATATATGGTGATGCAAGAACTTCTGACTTTGGCTGGTGAACACACAATGCAAATGCAATACACAGGTGATGTGTTATAGGACTGTACACTTGAAATCTTGTATTTATTAATGAATTTCACCCCAATAAATTTAATTTTAAAAATTAAAAAAGAAAATGGCCCTGACTGGTGTAGCTCAGTGGGTCGGGTGTCCTCCCACAAACCAAAAGGTCACCAGTTCAATTCCTGGTCAGGGCACAGGCCTGGGTTGAGGACCAGGTCCCTGGTAGGGGGCATGAGAGAGGCAACCAGTCGATGTTTTTCTCACACATTGACGTTTCTCTCCCTCTCTTTCTAAAAATAAATAAATAAAATATTTAAAAATAAAATAAAATATTGAAACAGAAGAAATATCAACAAACTATGGTCTGTAGCCCAGGTCAATCCTGCCTCCTGATTTTGTAAATAAACTTTTACTGAAACTCAGCCAAAAATCCCCACTTAGGTATTGTCCAGGGCTGCTTCTGCACTAAGATAGTAGAGCTGAATGGTTCCAGCAGAGGCAACATGGTCTGCAAAGATCAAAATATCGACCTTCTGGCTGTTTACAGAAAAAGTTTGCCAGTTCCTAGTATAAAATCTAAGAATTGTGTTCTACCCACTGTAGTTATAAAGTTGATGTCAGAACAAGAGCCTTGATAGGTTATGAAGCAAAATATTTCATCAGTTGTTTGAACGTTTTATAACCTATGGCACTCTAGAAAGGAGAGAACAATAAAGGGCCAAAGTATTTATTTCACTTACTTTCTATAAGAAATTTATATATTCTGAGAGTTTCCCTAAAAATGGCTTGAATCAAATTGGGATATCTATTTATTTTAGGGGGGAAAAGTATTTTAATTGGAATTTTTAGCTTTAACTTAAAAAAAACTTTACATAAAACTTAAATATTGGCTTTAAAGATGTTTAAGAAAAAAGTAAATAATTTTAATTGCAAATTGCCTATTGTATTTTATTCTGAAAGCAAAAAGAAAAAAAGAAAAGAAAAAAAAAACGAAACCAAAACCAAGACCAAACAAACAAACAAGCAAACAAAATGTTCTACCTTCCTGAAATGTTCCAGTTTCCAGGGACTCAAATCTATCATCCATATCACTTCCTACAAGGAAACTGTCATCTTCCGGTTGCTGTTCTCTTGTTGTCCCGTCCTCCTCTGGTTGTGAGTCTTCTCCTTGAAAATGACAATGAACAAGGAGACACAGGTGTATATAGCAGGGGCTCAATAGCAGCCAACAGACACTGCACGTGCTGGTCTCTGGGAAGCTCTGTTCTCACTCTGACCAAGTGCTGGCCCTCCTGCTGGGGCACTAGGTCTTCTCTCACTAGACCATGAACCCAGAGAGGTGAAGAACCTCATACATTTTGTGCACTGTGTAACCCCAGCACCTAGGGCCATGCCTCCCATTAAGAAGTGTTCAATAAACATTTAATGAATATTAAATGAATTCATAAATAGTAGTAGATTTTCCTCTTCAATTAGATCAAAGAGAAGGTTACTCTGTGCCCTTTCATTGAGAATTCACATAAAACTCCATGTAACAATCTTAAATAACTCTACATCAACATTCTATTGCAATGGGCAGCCACCTACCTAAACCGTATGCTAGATCATCTGTATCAGGTCATCTGAACTACACTTTCTTTCTGAAGGTTCCTGTGTTATAGTCTTGAAGCTTTGCAAAGATGCCCATGTTCTTTTCCAAGACTTTTAAGATATACCGAATTGTTCTTTTACATAGATGTTGGAAGTGCTACCTCATTCCGGTGCAATATGACATAGCTTGTCATTTTGGTGTAAAAAAATTCTCCCCACGGTGACTTCGCATGGCTCCAGGCAGGATATGCAACTCCTGTATGTAACACTCTCACCAAAGAACTCAGGTAAACTAGACTTGGCTGTGCAGTGTCGTATAGCGGTTAGAAGTGAGGGGTCTGGAATGTATGGCCCTAGATTTAGGTTCTTCCACACCAGCTGTGTGACCCTGAGCAAGTTACTTAAGTCCTCTGTGCCTAAAATTTCTTTCATAAAAAGGAAATAAGAGTACCTACTCATAGCATTGTTGTAAGGATTAAAGCACTTAGAAAGATGCCTGGTCCTTAAGTATTTAGCTGCTGTTATTTTTGTTGCTGTAGTGTAGCTATAATGTTTAACATCGTTCTCATCAAAGTAGTAAGAATATCACTATTTCTAATGCCACAGAACTCTACCCCAAGATTGCAAGGTTCCCTTTGTTACTTTACTTTTAATGAGGCAC
Organism: Mormoops blainvillei; assembly: GCA_004026545.1. Lineage (NCBI taxonomy): Eukaryota > Metazoa > Chordata > Mammalia > Chiroptera > Mormoopidae > Mormoops > Mormoops blainvillei. The sequence goes on from PVJD01004215.1 coordinate 92,059, forward strand.
AGTGATGCTCTCAGGAGTTACTGAATTACGTAGGCCCCTTTATGTCAATGCTATTTATATGTTTTCTGTCTTCTCATCATAGCCTCCTATATTGTTTCTCCTCATTTCAGATTTTTGTTACCAATTATCAATTCTAATTCCTGTCACAAATTTTACAACGCTTTATCTTATTACCATATTCCTTTCCCTTTCTCTCATTTTATCCAGTACAATTCGATGGTTTTTGCGTAAGGATTTACCTCTCTCAGCCAAACCTCGTACACGATCCATGAGTCTGCGCTGCTCTGTCACTGACAGTCAGATGTTAAAAAAAAAGCAACCTCATGGCCCACTACACTCAAGGCACTTCCAAGCCCTCTGTAGCCACTGTACCAACCCTATGAGGTAGACGCTATTATCCCACTTTGAAGGATGAGGAGCTTGAGAGACTTTTAAGGCCATATGGCTAATAAATGGCAGCTGCAGGACTTGACCCCAAAGATGAACAAAGAGCGACGGGGTAGAGAGTCTGCTTCCGAGACAGTGGTATGGAGGCCATGACCGGTCTGCTAGGATGGGAAGAGTGGATCTCAAGACCGGATCTCTCTTTCGTTCTCTCTCTCACACACGCACACATGCGCACACACCTCAGCACAAGATACAACGAGAGCGAAGGCCCCAAGGAGGGGGCAGGCTGGCAACTGCCAGGAAGAGAGGGCCAGCCGGGCCAGAGAAAATGACTGAGGGGAGATGGACACTGGGCCCAGATGAGGCACGGTGGGCCGGGCCACACCAACACAGGGCGCAGAGGGGCAAGAATGGACACAGGGACCCAACTGGATACCACTGAAGTGGTCATGGCAAGAGGGGATGGTGACGCCTGACATGCTGCAGAGCCCAGACACATGCTGGAGGCAAAGTCGACAGGACCTGCTCGTGGATCACATGTGAGGGGAGAAGAAGAGAGAGAAATCAAAGAAAATCCCCAGGCTTGTAGCTTAAGCAACTCAGTGGATAAGGAGACCATTACTGAAATAAGAGCAAATATACTTTATTGGGGAGCAGGGTAAGAGCTGTGAGAGAGGAATCAGGAATTCAGCTTTAGGTGCAATTTAAATCTAAGATACTCATAAAACATGCAAATGGAGATACGTATGCATCTGGATAAACCAGGAGCTTAGGTGAGAGATCAGGGCTGCGGACACATATTCAGAAGAAATACAAGTAACATTTAAAGCCACGTGATTTTCTGGAGAGAAAGACTTGATAACAATGAGAACAGATTTAAGGTGGAGGTTTGTGTCAAGAAACACAGCGGCTGGACTTGATTTCTCCCCCTTCCGTCTGAATTCCTACACTGCCCACCTAAATGTCTACCAGGCCTTTCCACCTTCTCTCTCCCCACTTTTGGGCCACCACTACAACCTCCCCTCTGACGTCCCTCCTACCCGTTCTTCGTGCTGCAGACAAAGTGCACAACATTCAACACCCTCTGACGGTTCCAATGACTTATAATCAAGTAAAAATATCCTTTTCCTTGTCACTCTCCACTGAGGTGCCCCACGTGCCGGTCATCCTAAACTACTTTCTAATCCTCTTTTGCCTGTGGACTTTCTTCATGTATGCTCTTTGCTTAAAACACCTGATGAGAACATGTGCCTGGCAAAGCACTGTACCACGTTCAGCTCCTGAATCAAAAAGGTCATTTTCTCAGGAAGCGGAGCTAACCTCACCGTGTGAGCAAGCCCCATACGGCATTCTGTGTTTCATCATCACAGCACTTACCTTATTATATCAAAATCGCTTATTTTTGACTGCATCGTCCTTGTCTAAAAAAAGATGCAGAAAGGGGAAGCCCGTGTTTGCTCATACAGGCAGGTGCCCACGCAGGTGGGCCTCCCTGGCTGAGACGAAACCAGTAACGAAAGGACACAGGTTCTGGGGCCCCTAGCAGCCAATGGCAAAGATCTACAGCTCAGCAAAGGCTCGTCCTTCAATCAGCACAGAGGAAACCAGATGGGATGCTTTACCCTTACCCCCTCAAACATCTAAGAATGAAAAGGACAGTTTAGTGGGCCTGCTAAAGCCCAATTCACATGAGGAGAGTTCTGTTTGTTCTCAAGAAACACCATTTTTTCTTTTAGGACTACCTTTAGGTCACCAAAAAAACATTAAAAGTACAAGGATACCATGTGTTCTGCCCCCTTCAAAATCTCTTTGTGAATTACATTTTGGGGTTATACTCTCTGCTTTTATCAAGGGATGCTTCAAGAAACAGTCTTATAAAATCCTAAAGCACTGGTTTCTGGAGTACCATTTCATATTCTCTGTACAGAAGTTCACACTAGAAATTTTTTAGATGTAAGCACTGGGAAAATGTTTTCTATTCTCTGAGTAGATGGTGTTTGTTTCCTCTCTGGTAATATGACCTACATAATTCAAAGCTGCCCCTTTCGTGCTGTGGCGACTCTCCAAACAGGCAGTAAAATGTGACGGTTAGTGATAGCACCCAACAGCCCATACAGCTTGTTGGCTGTGTCCTATTTTCTTCCTCCCTCTTCTTGCCATCTGTTCTTGATGTGCCATTCGTCTCGATTTATTTATTCTCATGTGTTCCTGCCATTTGTTTATGAGACGTATGCAAGAAGTTCCTTAACCATAAGGTGGGGTAAAACAAGGTTAGTGGTATTTCAAAGGTGTTTGTCTTTCAGTAACTTTAAAAAAACACTCAATTATTTAAAATTTAAAACAATGTCCAAGTCATTTAATCATGTAATTATTTTAGTAATGCATGAAAAAAAAGAGATTTCAATTCATACCATGTTCTGTGTGTAGCGTTTCATGGAGAGGGGAATGAATTTCATCTTGTATTTCAACTTCAATATTTTGAGGTCCTAAAATAATTATAAAACATAACTATGTAGGAAATATCTAGACATTAATGTAGAACCTGAAATATGGAATTCATGTATATACATCCAAATAAATATATCTGGTTAATCAACTATGCATATTTTTCATATCAGTTGATCACGTTTTTTCCCTACGTTGGTAAATATGGTAGATATTTAAAACAGATTTCATTTGACAGCAGATATAAATTTTAAAAGACTCATAAGATTTTAAAACAGGAAGTCTAATTTGGGTTCAGATTTTTCTTTAAAAAATACCTTAGAGCAAAATTATTTTAGTTTCTAATTAACAAAGTTCACATTAATGATAGAATGAAGAAAATGCAAAAGACAAAGCTTCCAGAAAGAAAATTACTGGGAAATAAAGATAAAAATGTGTAAGACAAGGTCAGTATACATTAATGTACACAGGTAATACAATATAGATGAATGTATATGTCTCCTCGACAGTCAGGAGACAGGGCCCCCAGCTGGTTTGAGGACTGCAATGGTCACGGCTGGCTGACCACTCCCAGAAGTTGACAAGAATTGGGAGATGACCTTACATTATAAGTGACGACTGTTTCAGCTCTGGAGAACCCCATCTGACATGACAGTCAGATTCATAGAAAAAGATGTTATTTGCAAAAGTGAGCATCAGTAATGAGATTCTGACACCAACTGTGGTGCTTATCAGGTTATCAAGTTTATTGTAGCATCATACAACAAACCAGAAGCTATAATTACACTGACACTATTATAAATTTTCTGACAAATATCATCTATGTTCAGTAAATAGAAGCAGCACCAAAGACATCAGCTAATCTTCAATGACAAAAACAGGGTCAGTTTACTGGAGCTTCATATAAGAAAAAGTTTAAGACTCTATTTCACTAGTCACACTATGCAACCATTTCTGAAGCACAAAAAAGTGCCTTGTTTTTATAGATGTTTATATTTCACAAACCACATAATCTCTCTTACAATCACAGAAGAGCCTGCCAATCTCTATTCTTCCCTCATCATCTCTCACAATGCCTGTGACAGCTTCTAACTCGATCCCCAGTTTCACAACCTTCCACAGGGAACATTGTGTGAGAAAGGAGCCATGGTGGGTGGCACTCTGCTCCCCTGCTTAACCTTTTAATGGCTTCTTTGGTTGGGAGCAACGAAAATCTAAGCCCCCCAGAACAGAATCTAAGACCCCCACCACCCAGCCCTCCCGTGCCCCTCCAGGCTCCTCTGCTTCAGCACTGTTCGAACTTGGGGGTGCAGCGAGCTGTTCCATCCGCCCGCTGACTCTGTGACGCTCCTCCTTTCCCCTGGGAGGGCTGGCAGAGACAGAGGTCGGACCGAGATATGTGAAAGACTGATGGGAAAACAAGGCAAAAAAGCAACCCCAAATTCTTCTTTCAGAAGTCTGGCTAGTACAGCACTTCTAGAGAGAAGAGAGACTAGACTGTAGGGATCAAGGGCGGGGGGGGTGGGGCGGGGGTTATTTTATTGTATTTTAATGAGATGTGTGTACCTGTGTTAATGGAATAGGTGGTAGTTAGAGAAGAGGGAAAAGCTAGGCCAGATAAGAGAAAGGTTAAGAAGGCAACATTTAAACTAAACCAAATATTGCCAAGAAGTTGAAAAGGATATGAGGTGATAATAAACTCACAGATTTCGGAGAACAAGTAATAGGCACAGACTAATATTAACAAAAAAAATTAAAAAGAGTGAAAGCGAATGGCACATTACAGAATAGGTATTAGCTTTGAAAAAATTTTAATTATAAATTTTTTTAGCACAAAGTAAAATCTAAGATGCTAAATCCAAATACATTTAAATTATGTCTTTAAAAAATCACTCTTGCCATGGTATGCCTTATAGAAATTCCACAAGAATGGGAGAGTAAATTCTCCCTTGATTATGGTTTGAACAAATTTAAAAATCAAATCAACATACTGATCTTAAAAGGAAGGAAGGAAAAATCAAGTATTATTCATGAAAGTGATAAAATCGGCCCAAGCGCCAACTGGGCCCAAGACTTAAGTTGCTAGTAAATGTGGTGTCATACCTAATACTTCCACTAGATGGCAAAATAAAACCAAATACTGATATTGGAGAACTGAGTAAAAGAAAAAATGTGCAGAAATTAAATTGTACTTTGTAATAAATATCTCAGCACAAATAGGAAATAATAGTAATGGATTCAAATTCATTTACCAACTCGTTAAGAGATTTCAGGAGTTTTCATTCTATGGGTCATAGGCCCTTGGGTGACTAAGAAGATACTTGAATTGATCTAGGAATTAATTTATAAATATGTAAAATAGACTTCATAGGTATGTGGAGGTCAGGGAAGCCTTTGATGTAGAAAGGACACTCTCATTAAAAAGACTGGGAACTCAGTAGACCTACTCTATCACATAATGTGAGAAATGGTGACTGACGAGTGTACAATCTGTCTAACTACTTTCAAGGTGCTCAGGTACAGTAGTCCTGGAACTGGAATCAAGAAACAGCATTTAGCTCATGACGTTCCTAACTGTGTGATCTTAGGCAATGAGCAACCACCTGTCTGTGCCGCCTTTTTTTTTTTTTTTTGGATCCTTACCCAAGGACATGCTTATTAAGGACATGATTTTAGAGCGAGGGGAAGGGAGGGGAAAGAAGAGAAAAAGAAACATCGATCAGTTGCCTCTCATACATACCCCAACCGGGGACCAAACCTACAACCCAGGCATGTGCCCTGACCAGGAATTGAACTTGTGACCTTTCAGTTTACAGGACAACGCTCCAAACAACTGAGCCACAGTGACCAGGACTGTGGTTTCAATTCTTGTTCTCAGAAATTAAAATCGTCCTGTGTAAATTTTTACTAGAAAAGAATTAAGTTTACCATGAAATTCCAGAAGAGAAGAAAAAGGACTTCACAATTCTGTAAACACTGCCAGCAAAGTATGGGTAAAACATTATACTGGAAACTGTAACCTGGAATGCCTGGCAGGTTGATGCATCAGTCAGAGTTACAGGAAAGCTTACCTGACCCCTCAGGAACCTGTTCCTTCAGCCAAGGGTATGTCTCAGTCTCCTCTGGTCCGGCAGTTGGCTTTGATGGAGATCTTTCTTTAAGGCCTGCATTTTTATTCACAAAGTTAACTTATATATTTTTCTCTTTTTTGACATGTTAAACCAGGACAAATACTATTTTTAAACACTTTATCAATAGTGCAAGTAATTCAAAATTTTTAAGACGATACTACATGAAGACATTTTAAGTTTAAAAACTGAAGTAGGAAAATCGTTGGCTCTTTAACTTCACATGGGCCTTTAACATCTCTTTACCTCAGTTAAGCTTCATTAAAAAAAAAATCATTGTTTAAATGTTCACAAATCTCTAAGATATAAAGTCATGTCTGAAGTTGCTAAAAACTGTTCAGTATGAGTTCAAGCTGTTTGTGTTCATAAATGACTAATGAATTTCTGAGTCTTGAACACTGAATTCAGCAAAAAGACAACTAAAATATACTTGACTTTCTACTGTTATTTGTGAGCACACTAATTTTGATTTATATATTATTTATTCTTCTTGAAAATTATAGTTAAAAGTGAGATCATACACATTCACAATCTCCTAAAGGTAACACAAGCAATCATATTTTTCCATAAGGCTAAAAGATACAGATAAAAAAGTTTTTTTTATGTCTTAAGGAATTAAAACTTCACGGTAAACTGACATGAAAGCTGATTTTAAAGTCAACACTAGCCTAAAATGTGTTACACTGAATTATTCTTTGATGTTTTATAGGTAGAACATTAAAATTTTTCCCCCATTAAAGGCAACTCTTTAGAAAGCTAAATGAGCCAGGTTCAAGGGTCTTTGGATCCCACGTACCAAACCTTGGGTTCCTTACGACCCCGCTGAGAATCATGCACCAACAGTTGTTACTGAAGGAACTGTGTCGTGCGTGTCAGTAGCATGGAGTGAAAAGGCCCCAGGACAGAACTGAGAGGCAATTTTCCAACCTTAAGCATCTTTATAAACTCTTAATGTACATACACTATTATAGTACAGAAAATTTTCATTTCAATGTCTTTTACTCTTCTTTTTTGATTCTTTGTATTTTTCCTTATCATTCCCTTTTCTTTTTACATCTTCGTTATCCTCTTTCACAAAACATAGTCTCACTTCCTCTCCCAAGTCCTCAACGCTCTGAGACAGAGATACACACAGGACCACACACCTCAGCATTTTATTTCCTGTGGCTGTTACCAACACTACTCAGGTAAAAACACCAAACACCAGTAAAACAAATGCCAATGCATACAGCTGTATTTCACCCCTAAAATTAGAGTGACTTCTAACTATAAAAAGATTCCAAAGGGAATATCCACAAGTATCCACAGATGTCAATTGTAGTTTAACTTCTGAGGTTGGGAAGGTGGGTAGAGATGAAGGCCTATTAAAATACATCATATTTTAAATGCCAAATGCCAAGTGGACGTCCACTTAATGGAAGTGGAAGCCCTTAATTCCCATGCAGTTTTCCACTTAATCATTCTTACATCTCTCAAATGTGACAAGTATGAAACTATTCATTGCCAAGATTTGCTGAGTGAATAAATCTTCAGAATCATATCATTTATTGTTGCTCTTGGCACCTCAGAAAACACTACGTACATAGTAGGTGCTCAGTAAACAGTTGCTGAAGGGCTGAACACACCCAGTGGTGCGACTACTCAAATGGCTGCAGAAATTCCCCGTAGCTAAGGCTGCTTAGCCGCACTAGCGTGACTTACGGCTGTGGGGGTGGGAACAGGGATTCAGATGGATTTCCCTGCTACTGTTTACCAAACAGATCCATACCTGTGCTCAGCACCTGCGAGTATAGCACAACCCTAGTGTGCTGGGGACAGTCCAAGCTGACTGTCCTGCTATAATTACTTTCCCCTCAAAAGTGTCTGTTTGAATGAAAAATTACAAGGTGATTCTTCACTAATCTCATATTAGCAGGTTTTCAAACTGTGCTCCAAAAGTTCAATAAGCAATAAAATTTTCCCACCAAACAAAGATATGAACTGCCATAAATCCTCCTTACTAGTTTTGAGAAAAGTTTCATTGGAAAAAACATGTTTTTGGTGAAAGTATCTGAAAACTACTAGTACATCAATATTCAGACATAAAATGCCCCTCGAGCAGGCTTTCTCTAAATCATCTGGGAGTTATTTGCCTGTAAAATTGAAACCGTAAAATGTGAAAAACAACAGGAGGAAGAGAGGCTATAACAAGAGAAAATAAAGAGCAGTTTTCTTTTCTGTCCAAAGTGGCAGATGAATTGTAAATTTATTGATACCTGATCGCAGCTACTTTGCAGAGGTGAAATCAGCACACACACAAAATAGTAATATTGTAAACATCAAAAAAGCTGAGGATCATATTAACACATCTCCTTCCCCAAACCTATAGACTTCCTAAAATTTAACAAACACACATTCTAGACTAACTCTTATTGCTTTCACAACTCATATGGAAAAATTCACCCTGGTGATTCCAAATCTATTTATTTACCAGCATGTATTTATTTTTTACCACCCATGTCCACTTTAGTCCATGAATAAGTGTTCTTCAGAGAATAGGGGTAAATCCGTAATGTCTCATATAAGACTTTAGGCAAAAGGCAAAAATTAAACAAGAAAAATACATACATATAAGGTCAATTCAAAATCAAAGAAAAGGTTTTCAAATTAGATTTATTATGAGGAACACATGGCAAGAGTGGAGCACTGAAACATTCAAAATGACATTATGAAATGAATGTATCGGTTTTGATGTTCCTGGGCCGGCATGTGACAGAACATCAGCTCATGCTGGCTTAAGCCAGAAGGAGTTTTATTGTCCAAGTTGAGAAGTGAGGGACGCGCTGGTTTGCTCAGCACAGGCTGCATTTTTTAGACAAGTCAGTGTCCAGAAGCAAAGGACATCTTGCTTTCCTCTTGCTCTCCTTTCTTAGGCTTGAGGAAATCTTTCCTGGAAGCCTCCAGCGGTCTTCCCTTTCAATTTTAATAGTCAAAATCAAAGCCCACTTTCCCTCCTGAACTGGCGAGAGAAGAGCGTGGCCACAGTTGCCTGACAGTAATGATCTAGAGTTGAACGAATGTTGTGAGTCAATCACACAACCCCTACATGATTTTAAAGATTTTATTTATGTTTTAGAGACACGGGAAGGGAAGGAGCAAGGGAGGAGGAGAAACAATGACGTGAGAGAAGCGTTGACTGATTGCATCTCGTGTGCGCCCCAGCGAGGGACCGAACCTGGAACCTAGGCACGCACCCTGACCGGAAATCGAACCGGCGGCCTTTCCTTTTGCAGCATGACAGCCAACCCAATTAGCCACACTGGTCAGGGCTCCCAAATAATTTAGAAATTAAGATAATTTCCTTAACACATACCTTGTTTTTAATTCTTTGAATGTATCACATAACTTAAGAAAAATTTTAAAATGTTTATATTTAAGAAATATCTAATTTCCCCTCCAATTTTAATTAAAAATGGAAGAAGTTATAAAAAGTAAATGATATGAGCACTTTAAACCAACCATTCATAGCAAATCTGATTACCTGACACAATGACCCTGGCCCAATATTAGCTCACTCACGGCTACCCAACTCCACCTGACCACATGGAAAAGGATAAATGTACTTTCTTCCCATATATATGACATAGTTTAAAATACTAAATTTTGCATACTGCATTCATTCATCCAATAAATATTTAGCACCTGCTAATAAAGCAAGGCACCGTTCTACAAAACACAGACACACAGAACCCTTAACTCCCACGGAGAGGGAACAATTAAAAAATATGAAATACAAGATAATAAAAGTATATGGGATGGGGAGATGGTATGAGAGTGAGACAGGACCTTAGGGAGAAGTAGCAGGGCTATTTGCACTAAACTGATGAAAAGGACACACTGGCAGGATCTGAACGGGTATGTCACCAATAGAAGGCTTTGGAAGAGCAAGTTCAAAATTCCTCAGCAGGGCGGGCTGTGGGAGCCACAGACCCAGGTGGTTTAAGCAGGCGACGGGGAGCAAGGGTGTGAGGGTGTGTGAATCAGAAAGGTCCTGGACAAAGGGATGGTGGAGGCCTCCCTTTCTAGCTAAGTGAAAATGAAGGATTTGCTTTTCCTAAGAATTATATATGAAACACTTCCTCCACAAAATCTGGGAATTATTAATAGTAACATGCTTTATATGATTTCATGTACTTAAGTTCATAAAAAGCTATGGTATTTTTAAACTTTATCAATTTTTGGTTTACTAATCAGTAGTATACAGATTGGTGACAATTTTGACATTACATATCCAGGTTACTCCAACTGCTACTAATCATGAAGGGGGAGTTCTCAGGACTCCTACTGCTTTAAATGCAAGTAGGCGAACAGTTTAAATGAATGCACCCCAAGAATAACCCTAATAGGTCCATGAAACTTGAAAAATACCCTAAGAAATCAATAAACCAGAAAGGAATGCATACTAATTGAACATGCTAATTCTCATTGTTGTTCCTGGCTTGTGTAATCAGCAAGTACAGATGTCAGCAAGTATCCCAACAGCAGCCAGGAACCAAGAGCTACGCCACGACATTCAGTAAGAGTCCCAGATTCAGAGCGTCTTCACGCAACTCAAGATGGACGGATTTCAGGAGGAGGATATAAATCTCAAAAGAACTGAACACTCTGAACAGGCTCCTACGAACCTGGTTTTAAGACCCATGAAAGGACTCCCCAAAACTGGAATGGGGTGGGCTCAGTTTAACACCTTACAACACAAGATGGTGTGTAGGAGCCCGGGCACATGAGCCAAGAGGGCTGCCTTTCAATTCCGCTTGAATCCCATCTTGAGCACATTACCAGGGCCACAATTTGGGTTTCCAATATAAAAATATTTTAAATATTTCATATTTTAAATATAAAATAAATATTCTATATTTTAAGCATATAAAATAGTGCCACCTCCTTAAAAGGGTTTTAAGAATTAAATAATTTAAACCCAACAAATATATAATTTTTTTCAACAATTTATGTTTTCCTTCATTATTTCTAAAAAACAAATTGACCCCCATCTCCATGAGGGTCATACACACATGCACCTAGCAACGTAAGCATGGCTATAGGCAACTTCCAAGGTGATTAAGACAACTACTGAAGAAAATTCTAGATTTTTCTTTTTTGAAATAAAAGGTTTTTCATCTTTCTAATAAAATTTTATATATTCATCACTCAATCAACATGCAATAAATGCCTATTATTATCAGCTACTGTGACAGTGACTGAACGTAAATCAGTCTGGCAGCAAAGCTAAGTCCAGGAATGAAGCAACGCTGGGGGCGAGATAACTGGAAGGCACGCAGTCCTACCACCTAGACGGGGATCAGAGAGAGCAGGAGTGAAGGCGAAATGGCTCAGCTAGAAAGGCGGAACGTGACCTGCCACGCAGTGTGAGAGGCACATTCTAGGCAGAGGGGAATAGTGGGCAGTACTAGCAATAGCTTGGTTCATTATTTTCTTCCCCAACCCCTTGCTTACTTCTTAGCATTGCACTGCAGGGACCACAGCCACCTTGACCGCCAGTGTCCCCAGGGCCTGGCACAGTCCCTGGTCAGCTGCAGTACTCAGAGTATTTATTGAATGAATCAATGAACACAGATGACATAGCATGTGGGTATTTTATATAATTATCAAAAATAACACAGGAACTTTAAGTATATGACACGCTCTAATCTTAGGATATAAGAGAAGTAATGTTTGAGGCAAGGAAGAAATAAATGACAGACAGACCTCTATAATGTATAAATAAAAAAGTTAAATGAGGTATAAAATGAGAACAAAGAAAACAGATGACTTTCTGCTCTGTAGGGCTCACAAAATGTTTTTGCAGAAATTGATTTCTATATAAAAATGATAACCAAACTGGTAATAAACATCTAGTTCATGAGGTTTATCCTTACACAAATGGAAGAGGTAGGGCATGGGACTGAAGAGTGTTACTGAGGGTCTTTTCAGATTACCCCCAAAAAGGTGGGCCTGCTATATATACTCATCCCTTTACTTTCCTAAGAACAAAAACTTTCTCTTTAAATAAAACCAGGGGAAAATGGAAAGAGGTTAACAACAAAATAAACGTGATTTATCTGACAATTAAATGGCAGTATTTACTACATGACAGTATTCCCTTATATTCCTTCAATTGTCTAAAATTACTCCTAGCCAAGGGTTGGGGTGGCTCTAACTTTGAAATACCCGTTCAGGCCCATCCCATTTAACACCTTGTTATTTGCCCAGTGGCAGAAATAGACATGAGGTGAGAGGAGGAGGAGGAGAAAACTCCATAAACCACCTGCAATTAGTGCAGATGAACTACAGGGTATAAATATTCATTGCGTAGCCTGGCCCACACCTCTTCCCCTTCTTCAGGTAAGCACACACTAATTTTCTGTTAGGTAACTGGTTTTCCTTCACAGTTTTAAGGGTGGGCACCTCACATGACCATGGCCTTGCCAATCACAGCTTTATTATACCATCACCCTCTCTAGAAAGTGAGAGTTGAATACGGCACATGTGATTCGATATGGGGCAGTCTGCCTTAGAACGAAACCAACATTCCGAGGTGTTTGAGCACCTAAATCCAGCAAAACTACAGGAAAACACACACACACACACACACACAAACCCACAGCTGTTCCTTGGGCTTTACAATTATGTGAGCCAATCAACATTTTTTTTGTTTAATTGCTTTGGTCCATGTAAGCTAATTTGAATGGATTCACATGGATTGAATGTAATCAAAAGAAATATGAGTAACAAATAAACTTACAAGTAAAACTAAGTATGTTCCTAATACCTTGAGAAAGAATGATGAATGCCTTTTTCTATAGAAACAAAGAGACTTGCAGAACTGGATGTTAGGAATTTAAATAGTTTTTGTGGACCGGAGCAGAAAACCTCCAAAGACCATAAAATTGCTTATGTAGAAAAACGTGGTCCAAGAACAAAGCAAATTTATAAATAAATTTTTCATAATTAGGCTGGTTATTAACTTTCTTGATTATACCACATACTTAAGGGTACAGTTACTTATTTCATAAACTTTCTAGCCTTTACATTTCATATCTTGTATTTTCATGTTGCAGCAGTATCCTTTCCATCACAAAGTATTCTTACAGTTTTACACATATGCAATATTTATAATTACTACTATTTGCCCTCTCGATTATCTCAGCAGAACAACGCAGGTTCCAGTATACCCATTTCACAAGATTATTCGTTACAAAGGATAAAGGACTTATTTGTCTTACAACCTATTGACAAAAAGTAGGGGTAGGAATCAGCTCCAGTCCTTCCCAATTTTTAAGCACCGATTGAAACGCCTTAGTAGAATTATTACAATTATTCCACCAAAGGCACAGGAAACATGAGTGCCAACACTGTGCCAGCTGCTATGCTCAAGTGATACGAGCTAGTTCTCACAGTCTCTGTGAGGGAAAGGAACCAGCTTCAGTTTACAAAAGGGAAACCAGCACTGTCAAGATGCTGAAATAATCCAAGTAATCAACTTGGAGGAGTGTTACCAATGGGCTTAATAGGAAAAGAATAGTGGAGGAGGACACGGGAAAAAAGAACCAAAGCCAATAAACATATAGTCCACGTTAGTGGTCACCAACCTTTTTGGAACCTGGGATGAGTTTCATGGAAGACAATTTTTTCAACGAATGGGGTGTGGGGATGGTTTCGGGATGATTCAAGGGCATTATATGCATTTCATTCAAGCTCAAGCTCGCCTCCTGCTGTGTGGCTGGTTCCTAACAGGCCCTGACCTACAGGTACCTGTCCACAGACAAGGTCAGGGAACACTGGTCTAAGTCACCAGACCCACTTGATGGAATATGATGTTACAGATAACTTAAAACATCTAAAATTAAAAATAGCATGTGTTCACTGCCTTTTTTTTTTTTTAATGGAAATTGAAGTGAGAAGTCCTATTAGCCAAGTAATCATGAGAGCCTCTAAAGTTAGAGTGGCCACAACACTACAAAATATTCCCCATGAGCTAATCACAGAATTCATTCCCTGGATTAACTCAGGCATCTATGTGGACTCATTTATGTCAATCTTTTACCAGTTTCTCCCTCATTGTGAAATGTTGAGAGAACTGTCTATACAATGCAAATCACCCATAAAGTAAAACTGAAAATCTTTTAAAAAAATATTTCAAGATGATTATAAGTGATGTTAGAAATAACTAAAATTCACAAAAAGCCTTTATTAACTAATGAATCAGAGGTTGTACATCACAGCAAATGAAAAAATCAGTGATGTTAAAGTGCTTCAAAACAGAGTAATTTGAATATTAAAGGATAAAAAAGATTCTTGGAAAAACTGACAGGCTGTCAACTATTTGTATAAAATTGATCATCTTTACTGTGACTATGCTGCTCACATATGAAACACTATCATACAAAGTTTAAGAATTATGCCAGTAATGTCATTTTTTAGAATTCTAAGTATCATTTCATGGTACAATTTAAATAAAAATTTGTTAGTGGTATGACAAAATAAACTTACATTCTTAGAATATTAAATTTTCACTTTTCAGGACTTCTGACTCCCAATTACTTCATATTACAACATTTTTGTCCCAGTTCATAGCTGACTTACTTAAAAAGGGTAACCTTTCTGATTTTAATTACCCTTAGAAAACATGAAGCAGAATATAGAAATAACTATGTACTAAATAAAAAGGTGAGCAAAACTGAGAACGCGAGCATAACTTTAACCCAGTGGTCATGACCAAAAGCTTGTCTCACTGTATTTTAGTTGGACAGTCAGTTATCTAATGCCAATGCAGCTACAGTGTGGCCTCAACTTCAATAAAATTCAGTCAAAACCTCTATTTACTGAAGAGAAGTGAAGAAAAGGGGAAAAAGTTCACGAGAGCTCTTGAAATGTTTTTAAATGTTTTAGTAGAGGCATCCCAATTCAACCCCTGAGCTCATCAAGTCAAAGGAAAACTCGACAGAACTAAAATGCTTCCAAGTGCTTCATTCACCAAACAGTAACAGACGATGTTTATACTGCTTATGCTGATGAGAAGTTATTCTAAAAACATTTTTTCACTCATTGTCTTAGAATTTAGCCTTTACGTACTGTATGTTCCATGGCCACTGTCCTTCAAACACCAAGGTAAGAATTATTACAATGCCCCCGAGAAGTGCAATTATAATTCTCTATCCTTCCACAAGGAAAAAACAAATCCTCTACAGAGAAATTAACACTTAAAATTTGGTAGCTACATTTGAAAATCAATCCATCTTAGCAGCAAGGTGGTCTAACATCAGACCATGTTTTTTGAATCTTTTAACATTTATGTGTGTTGAACACCTGTTTTGCTTCTGGTTTTGCCCAGGTCTCAGTGAGAGCCTCCCTCTTCTCCCAGAAGCTCTCTCTCGTAGGAAACATCTCGCGTGGTTTGGTGGGACACACTCAACCCCCACCCAAAACTTTGGGCACAGGAGCCAGCCTGGGAAAAGTAACCCAACTCCAACTATATGTGTCAGTGTGACAATGGTGTGTGGGTGTGACAATATAGTTGTGACAGTGGTCAGAGACGGTCACCAGGCTTAACCAGGCCAGTGGTTAATTCTCCCAGAGCCATCCCAGAAAAGTGCCTCTTTGCACTGAGAGTGCTAAACTAGAGGTATGTCAGGGGAATGCCACAGGCCGATTCCGTCATCTCGAGGCAGCACCTCCACACAGAATAAAGTCAGGTCGAATCAGCATAGCCAAGATTTGAGGAGAAAGCCAGGGAGACACACAGCTTTGATTCCAGGCCTGTACTTGGGATCTATTAACAGGAAGCCAGTGCCCCTGTATTTGCCAAACAAATAAGCCACACAATTCCCCTTTCGGTTTACTGTGTTCCCGTAATCTATAAAAACAAAAATCCCGACTAATCAACGTTAAAAACAAAATCCTGACTAGTCAACATACAAAACCATAAGTTACCACATTACAATTTCTTTGGGCCTCAATTTTTAAATAAAATAATAGAGTCGAATTAGATACAGATATTAAATTGAATAATCTCTAGGATTTCCCCCTTGATGTGTAAATCTAGTATGTCAGCTGAAATTTCTGTCAAATATTTGTGTTTGATTTTAAGCAGTAAAAATTGCTAGCGTATAAAAAAAGATGCACAATACTTTTAGAAACACCTGCACTTAATGCTTACACATTTCTGACATGAGTATATTTAATTAGGTCAAAATACCTGTTTTTAAGCTCTTCATAGAAAAAGTAGTGTTTTAAAAATAAAATCTTTGTGGCAGCACTTTTAATTGTTAAAACAAATCAGGTTGCCTTTAATTCAGTAACTAAATCTTACCAGTAGTCCCAATTAGAGATTTTAAGAGCTCGTGCACAGAAGAGTACAAAACATTCGTAGAAATGTATTCAAACTGAAATTTCATTTTATTAAATGTTTTCTTAACTAAATTCTGACCTCTTATTAGATCTCAGATTTACAATTCCTTAGAAATGGTAAACAATTATGATACAATCCAACAAAATAACTGACAGAACATGTGCTATAAAATGAGAACATATACTATTTTGAATAATTAAAGCCTTTCTGTAACTATTCTGAATCTGCAAAGATATAAATAAAAGTATTATAAAATTGTTCTTCTGAATAAAATTCTCTTTTATTTATGACTGTATCCAGAGTTCTCAGGACAGTGTACGTGGCACACAGTATTTACTGGGTGACAGAAGATGGGGTAAGGCTGGCGGAAAAGGAATAGGTAGCTGAGGGAGGCTAAGGAGTGAGGAGGTTTGGTGAGAAGAAGGAGGTAAAGGAAAGAGTCAACAGGAGAGTAGCAGGGAGAGGGGAGAGCTGAATTAATCTGGAGAGAGCCTGAGGAAAGGGCAGCCCCTAAGAGACAGGGGTGGCCAAAGCCCGGGGAGGGAGTAATGCAGGGATGTCACCTGAACTTGAGGAGGTTACCTTGGAAGAGAAAAGAGGGGGCGGAGGGAGAGGGAAGCAGGAAGGAGAAGGTAGGAAGAAAACCAAGGGCAAATAAAGAAAGATGGTGACTTCCTACTTACCTGAGTATTTATCACACCTGAAAGTTATGTCACTCAGCATATAAATACCATTTAAAGTCTTAATATTCCTATTCAACTCCAATGAAAGCATTCAATATATTATTAATAAGTTCATTATAATTCATATTATACATATACATTTATCTGGATACATGAACAATAAATTAATAAAAACAGAATGTTATTACATCACTTTTTTGTTACATATTTTTGAAGCTTCATCTTTTATATTTGGAAGCATCAGACAATGTACTGCAACTTCACAGACTTTACTTGCTGAGCACCAATAGAGACATTCAATAGCTGGCTCACACACCCTCCCCAAGCGGAGCAACACTGCCTTTTCTATGTCCTTCAGCGGAAAAACGCGACGAGGGCCATTACCATTTCCTGGGACCCTGATGTCAGAGCTTTAGTTCTTTCTTTTCTGGTTATTTCCCTTTGCTAAATGTGCCTGTTTGGTAGAACTTCTTCCATCTTTTCTGTCATCTTTGTCTCTGGATGTCATTTTACCAGAAATATCCTTTATATTTGTTGATTTTTTCCTATTTTCCTTGGCTTTGGAACCTTTATCTAGTCCCACTTTCTCCTTTTCTCTGTCCTTTTTACTCTTTGGGGACTCTTTCCTGGATATATCGGAATCAGCAATTTTCTTTTCCTTCCGGTCGTCCTCTTTTTCCTTCTTCCCCCTTTTTCTCTCTTCATTCTTACTTTCCTTCCTGGACTCAGGCTTCTCCTTTTCCTTCTTGAGCTCTTCCTTAGTGAATTCTTTAACATTCAAGTTATCCAATCAAAGGAGAAAATGTTTATTGAAAGAATCACTTAATTCATAGGACAGAAGCTTAGTGCAAAAGCATTATCTGTTTTTAAATCTCTCCCCACACATAAAATGATCATTCAAAAAGTGTCTTTAATATACTACTTTTAAGTTGATTAAAAACAGATGCTAACCTCTATAAAATACCATCTATAAAAGAAATTCTAGAACCTTGCCATCATATTTTTCCAGCTTAAAATATGGTATAATTTGTCTTAAAACAAGGTTAACATGCAATATCATTCAAATGAGTGCACCCATAAAGGCAGTACTTTACAATGTTAACAACTCACATCTCACAATTATAACAACACAATTAAAGGAACACCGACAACACAAGAACAAATTTTCCATAACTTGCAAGTATTTGCACAAAGATAATTTTAAAACTTTTACCTCGAACAAAAAATTATGTCCTTAAAATGTTTGTGCTTTTAGTCCTTGAAAACAATGAAAAATTAATTTCCATTTAATTTTTAATTAAGAAAAATACAATATCCACTGAATATAAAAATTTGAATTATCTATAGTATCTAAAATGATAGGTAGAAGTTCTTTTATGCTCACATTCAACATTATGAAATCAGTATTCCTTTACATCTATTTCCTGTTATGTTATGCAGAACCACTCAAGACAACATATATATGTTGCCCATGCTCACAGGGAAGAAAGCAATTCAATGGAATATATAGGTAATTCCAAATCTCATGTAAGACATTGCTTTCAACTTGTTTTATATAATGTTTAATAGTGCTGCTAGCTAAAGGCATGAATTTCATCTTCTTGCTCTCTCATTAGGAAATCAGAAGAGAAGCAAAATATTTCTTTAATATAATAAAGCACGGAAGATGTTTTTGCCCACTAAAATCATGTAAAACTCACACAGCACAAATCATTACTCAATTCTTCCTGAAAAATCTTATTAAGTCTTGTAAAAATGCAAACTAGTATTCACAAAGAATCAACCATCCAAGTCCTCACCTACTTCAGTGCTATTCTCAGAACAACATAGGCAACACTGAAGGAGCAGGAAGCCTGTGCAATGATGTCGGGTCTTATTCTGCACAGTTGTTTTTTTTTAAAGATTTTATTTATTTATTTATTTACAGGCAGAGGGGAAGAGAGTGAGAAAAAGAGGGAGAGAAACATTAATGTATGGTTGCTCTCACACACCCCACACTGGGGACCTGGCCCACAACCCAGGCACATGACCTGACTGGGAATGGAACCAGCGACCCTTTGGCTTGCAGGCTGGTGCTTGATCTACTGAAGTCACGCCAGCCAGGGCTTCTGCACAGTTTTTAAAATATATCTTTAATGTTTAATGTGCCCCTCTACAGCAAAACAAAATTATACTTTATTGGCCATTTATTTAGTAATTACTTATATAAGAATAAAATGGTTAAAATTCTGTTTTCTTCCCAATTATTCAGGTGAGATACACAGTTAAAACATTAAAATTTCCTAATCTTAAAATTAAACTACAAATCACAAAACCCTGTAACTCACATAAGTGAAAGACTCACCTATTAATGTTTCAACAAACACATATAAACAAACTACAAATATGACAAGCAGTTAAGCAAGAAAGAACATTACAAATTTATTTTTTAAGAAAACCATGCACTTCCCCATGCCCCTCTCTGTGAAGGACATAAATATTTACATGCAAAAAAGAAAAACCAGAGGGATATAAAATAGGCTGTAACAATAAGCTGTTAGCCTGCACAGAATGGTTCACAGGTACAATATTTTTTAAAGAATTCAAATATTAAACACAGCAAATTCAATACCAACATAATACAGTGTTTCAGATTATAAATCTAAGTTTTCATTTTACTGAAAACTATAAGTCTGCTCATACTAGCTTTTATTGTGCCCTACCTAAGAAAGTTTCATTAGAGCTTTTGGAGAAATGAAATCAATCACTGATGAATTCATCTTTTTTTCAACAGTAATTTAAAAAATTCAAACTAAGATTTTGAGTTGGAGGGTAGGATGTGTATATGTAAATTTATATACAGTATATAAATATTATGATATTGCTATATATGTTCTTCATGTGAACACTTACAAAGTTTGATAATATGAAAAGAAAATTACTTAATATTATAGGCTTGAGGCAGAAGAATTTTTAATGAGATCTTGATAAAACTACTTATGACCAAAGGTGCACCCAAAACCAAAAAGCAATAATGTTTAGCATTAGTAGCTGCGTTTACATAACATACCTAGAAAATGTCATGCATTTTCAAGCATTAAATTTGATTCACTCAAGGCTAATTTCAAAAATAGAAAATACCTTTGGCCTTAGTTTTTCTCTTGGCTACCCCACCAGGTCCTTCTGTTGGTATTTACAAGATGAAAATAGGTTATAAACAAAATATTAAGGTAATTAAAAAAATAACTATCTACATAGTAGTTAAAACTGAAGTGTCTGTGAAATAAATTAAGTTAAATTCACCATTTAAAAAAATATACTCCTTCAACATATATCTATCATTTATGTCATTTTAAAACCATATTTACACAATAACAGAAAAATGCATTATAATCAGCCATGTATAATTTTACTATTTTTGCCATGTATAATGCCCACTTCTTGGCCAATTTTTGAGGGAAAAGTAAGACTGCACATTATCCATGGGAATAATGTGTATGATTCATATTATACATGGGAATTAGTACGGAAACGTGGGTGCCCATTATACATAGGAGTGCATTATACACAGCAAAATACAGTAGTCAACTTCACAAGTTGCCTTAGACCTGAAAGAACTGCTGGCTTTAGAAATGTGTAATTCTCACAGGAAGTGGCGTTTCCCTCTCAGTGGTGCAATGACAGCCAGTGGGCTTCTGCTTGTTGACTCAGGTGATCGATTACAAGAACCACGAGTAAAAGGCCCTGGGGATTTTACTTCCCTACCCAATCATCATTACCGTCCCCCCAAAAAGGATAACATATTTCAGTAGAATTTTAATCTTTACTACTTGAATAATCATTGCTTTTTCCCACATGGTTTCAAGCTTTATTTAAAAGTTACACAAGTAAGAAATACACTGTTATGTAGGTATATATTAAGTTTTTTACCTGTCATCTAAAAACTTTGTTAACAGCTTTCTTTCTCTTTCCCCTCTTGGCAAATGAAAGTAATGATAATGGTTTTACTTTTAACCCTCTAACAAATGTCAATGCCATACACCTTCTCAGTACACTCTCACCCCATACAAGTTGCAGTTAGCGTCCCAGCTAACTGATGTTCCCCTTGTCATACAAATGCTTTGTCATACTCATGCATCAGCAAACTTTCCCAAGGGGCATTCCAAGTTGACAATCCATTTCCTAGGCCAGCGATTTTCAACCTTTTTCATCTCATGGTACAAATAAATTCTTGCAGCACACCAGATGAAAATCGCTGTCCTCGGTACATCGGGGCGGGAGGTATGGTCATTAGTGTTCACCTCCTGTGAGGCAGCAACATGTATAACCTGTCACTCTACAACTAAGGTCACAAGAAAGCCCCCAAAGCCCTTTTACACTTATTCCTGCAGGAAGCAGCAGCAGTCACTCCCTCTGTTTTTCCAAATCATAATTACACTCCCACTAGCAGTTTCCATCGAATGACATAGTCCATTTGAGAATGGTAATTTATTTTGGTTGAACTAGCCCCATCATCATTCTGGGGAAAAAAGTATTAGTATGTCTTCCCACAGACTACATTTTTATTTTCATTTTTTTCGATGAGTTCAGTTTTAACTTTTTAAATATTTTTATATTTTTTTCCATTACCATTTAGTCCCCCTATACCTCCCTCCCCTCCACAATCACGACCCTGTGGTCCATGTCCATGAGTTCTTTTTCCTTTCTGCTCCACCCCCTACTCCTGCCCCCCTGCCCTGTTAGCTGTCATCCTGCTCTCCATCTATGAGTCTGTCTCTATTTTGCTTGTTCAGTTTGTTCCTTAGATTCCACGTATGAGTGAAACCATATTGTATTTGTCTTTCCCTGACTGGTTTATTTCACTTACTGCACTTAACTGTTCCATGCAGCTTTCTATATTTGTCCAATTACTTGATATACATACACAACCACAACCAGTGTGTGATGACAATTATTTTTCCCAGAAAAACCTTATTCTTTCCTAAACTCTACTGAAAATAGCATGCCACCTTGCAATGCTGTATGCTTTCTCAGGACAATTCACACTAAAGTTTATTTCGGAATAAAATATCAAAACTATTCTTATAATGTCAACTTTATATATGGGCATTATCCAACGTGCAAACTAAATTAGCATAAATCATTAAAATGCACTGTTAGTGATGCTAATGTCTCCTGGCTCCTGCAGGTTCTTGAAATGCAGCCCTGGATTTTTCCATTAAAAAGCAGAGTAGTGAAAATCAGACTATCTACCCTCTATACCCGCTATAGTCAAAAACGCTTTACTGATAAAAGGTTAAAGTTGACTTTTTTATTAATAGGCTAAAATATTAAATCAACATCAGATCAGTGAAATGAGAAAAACAGTAAGCACTTAAAAGTTTTGCAGCTTGGGTATAAATTCTTAAAGTAGTACAAATTAACAATGTATAATGTATTAATATGTAAAATTCCAAAGTATCAATTTAAGCTACCTTTCCTAAACTTAAGGAATATAGTCAATAATTTTTCAATACTTTTGACATGACAAATACTAAGCTAATAATTTAAGCCAGAATTATCATATTCAGTCTCCGAAGGAAACAGTGTAAACATGAAAGGAAGCACAGCACTTGGAAAGCTGGAACTTTACAGAAAAGCCCCTTCAGTATTGAAGAAAAGAGAGGAGTCCAAAAAAGGCAGTTCTAAAAATCAAAGAAGCTTTTTAAGGAAGGAAGACATGAACAAAGGTGTAGAATAAGGACACTATGAATTGTGTTAATTATTAAATGTCCCATAAGGTTCTCCAGATTACACTTTCACAAGTAGTACAAGAGGTGGTCACATTCCAGATGAGAAAACACAGGTGAGAAAAACCCAGGGTGTTAATGAGGGCGGCTCTTACCTCCTTAGAAGAAAACTGATTATATGTATCTCCCCAAGATTCTCAGGGGGCACAAAAGGGATAAGGTTTTGAAGAATTTCAGTTGTGTTTGTATGCACTGAAGGCTAGAGGAACACAGAGGTTTGCCTAAAGCAAAAGAAACTGAGTTAATAAGAAAAGGGAAAAATAATGAGGCCAAAAGAAGGAGGTGCAGACACAAGGAAAAAGGTTGGCTTCGGAAACCAGAAAATGGCACATCTGAAAAAAATGACCAATGAGAGGAGAAATAAAGATACAAAAAATAAGAGTAAACAAATGTCATATGGTGTAAAGAAGGGAAAATAATGGAACCCAAGCCAGGGCTGGCTACCTTAGAAAAGCAGAAAGCAAAATCACCTCTACAGAGGACGGAAGGTGGAAGAGCTGAAAAGCTGGGAATACCTACTGAAGAGAACGACTCACAGCAGCGAGCGCCTCCCAGAGGTTCATTCAGGGACATTTATAATAGTTCTTTTTCCAACAACAGCGTGAAGCCCATGGGTGGAGGAGGGGTAAGCGGTGCAGGGTTAATGACAGCACGTAGATGGAAAATAATTATGAGTCTGGGGAAGCAGAGAAGTGGCCGCAGAGAAAAGCACAAGGCACGTATGTAAGACTTTGCTTTTATGTAATTCCCAATGGTAGGCAGAATTATTTTCTTATCATTTGTAACAATGGTTGATGTGGAGTCTCTTTACAGTGTCAAAAATCAACAAGTGCATACCTATTTTTCTAGGAAGGAAAAAAGGGAACAATTCCATCAAACAATAAAATTCAAGATAATGCAGTAACTCCTTGAAAATAGTTTCCAAGTAGTATGGAGAAACATACCGATTAGAGACTGACAAGGAAGCATATTTGGTATTCTGCAATCCGTTTGGGTAAGAGTTATTTTATTGACAGAATACATTCCAATTGAAAGCAGTCATCAAAGAAGCATTAGGATGTGGTTACAGTCAAAGAGAATGGCAAAAAATAAATAATCACCATATTGTTTACTTCCTTTTTGTCCTAAATGTTGACTCTGAAGGTTTCTAAGTGATTATCGTTAATGGCTTTGTTGACTATTTGGGAATTCTCATACAGAAATTTGAAAAAAGCAGGTCTAATATTCTTTCTTTAAAACATGAAAAAGTTGCCTAAAGGGAATAATGTTATTTTAGCAACTGCCTCAGAGCCAAATATCGCCCTACATTTTCAAAATGAAATGTTTTGTATGAAATTAGAACGTCCAATCATTAAGCCAATGGTTGGACCTGGGTCCCACCACATGTAACAGACATAATTTTAGAAGACTGGCTCCATTACAAAAGCCCAAGGAGCTACTGTAGATTTTCAGAGTTGGCCACAGAATGGGTAGGCTGGGCATTGCTTTATACTTCGGTCACTTTAGTCACTCCCATAGTCCAGGTAAGACTTGCGAATCACTGTGAGCCTGTTTCTTATCTTACTCCTTTTCACAGTGAAACATCATAATTTATTTCAATATTGACTAAAGAAAGCAAAAAGAGGCCCAATCACCTAAGTAAAGGTTCTGTGAACTAGGCAGACCGTTGCTCTAAAAGGAATGTCTAGTTTTGTTAAAATGCCTGTCAGGACTACACCTTTTTACATTTTTAAATAGACAGTGTAACTATGTTATGACAGACATTTTGGGGAATAAAGGAAGCTATAAACCTTCCAGCCTTCTATGATAAGTAGGGGAGGGAGGATCAGAACATAATAAAACTGAAAGACTAGATTTAGGAAGAAATTACAGCCAGCATTTGACTAAAGATAAAATGTAGATCCAAATACAAATGAAATCTCTGGGAAAGATCACCTAAGACCTCTGTTAGCATAAGTCAGTTTATTGTATGAACTTCAAAATGTCATTTCTCTTCAAAAATGTCCAATAACTGTTTCACTAATTCAAGATGACTTAAAAAAAAGAAAGAAAGAAAGAAAGAAACACCTCAGTGTAGTATCATGCACTAGGTTACTCTTGGGTTCTCACTCGCCAGGACTGACCTGAGCCAACATTTAGTAAACATCGTATGTCAGGCTCAGCTTTGGAGAGAGATTCAAATGAAACCTAAGATCTGGTTCCTAACTATTTAATACCTATTCCTCTGTATTACGTGGTT
The DNA here is from genome assembly GCA_004026545.1 of Mormoops blainvillei. NCBI lineage: Eukaryota > Metazoa > Chordata > Mammalia > Chiroptera > Mormoopidae > Mormoops > Mormoops blainvillei. The sequence goes on from PVJD01004215.1 coordinate 117,096, forward strand.
ATCTCAACAAATAACCAAGGCAAAGAATTCAGTATACAGTTCAGTCAATCAACTTGTAATAATAAAGTCAGAGTCACTGAATTTCACTCAAGTGCTCCAAATATATACTGTGATTAAAGAAAATTCCACGGCCCAAATCACAGAAAATGTCTTACCTGTTTTATAGACCAAGATCTTATATAGAATGGATCACTGGGTATCAATCCCCAAAAGGAGTAACTGCCAACTGTACAAATTAAGAATAATTGTCTATACTTATATCTGCTTTTGATAATTCTCCAAAGTTATGAACATCAGGATAAACAAGGAAACATTTTGCTCAGTCTAGCTAACTATGAAGAAAATCAAACCAGAATTCAAGCAGAAAAAAAGTTTTTCTTACATGTTTGGGTATAGCTCTATAAGAAAGGGAGATAGTGATAGGGGGACTCAAGGGCTGAAAAATTTTTAGCTTTAAGTTATAGTTAATAAACTTAGTAATTAATGTATATAAAAAGCAATTGTTCCAGCAACTAGAAGCACAACCCACCCTGACTCCAGGAGACCCAAAAGCAATTCAACCTTTGGGACACAGATAAAGAAAAGATGCTAGGAAAATTGCAGAACTGCAGTTTTTATCTGATTAACCTTTTCTGTGGATTCCAAACCCCTTACCCACACTTTTCTTCTCCTTATAAAAAAGAGGTAAGACAGTCCTTATAACCCGCCATCTTCTCAGACTGTCAGCCATCTGAATAAAGCACCCATGAAGATTCAATCCTTGTCTCTACTTATTGGTTCTGGTAGTGACAGGCAGCACAAACACCTACTTTTCCAGTTTCAGCAGTTTCCACAAAAAAGAATGGAGTACAAGATGAAAAGGCTGGCTCCCCCAGCATTGCACTAGGTCCCAGGCTCTGCATGGGTCTCACAGACAGTCCGACGGCAGGAAGGCCTCAGAAACTGAATAAATAAGGTCAGCATCTGGAAGACGCTTCTCCAACAGACTTACACCCCACCACTGATGTCCCAGGGAAAATTAGGGCTGAAAACAGCTAAAGTGCAGAAAATAAATCCCCAGAGCGCCACTTCCTTGTTTTTGCACCAAACTCCAGAAAACTCAGTGCCCTTCAGCTGGACAGGTGGCCTTCCGTGCATGTGAAGAAGCAAGAAGAACAGCTCTGAGGAGGCCCACTACATCTGGGTATAGAGCGTATTCCTCAAAGTGCCTGTGCTTGTTCAAAATGAGGAAACGGAGTAGCTACAGTACAACTTTAAATTCTATAACTACAAATAAATATTCAAATGTACAGAATACAATTTTGCCTTTTAAATTCCTCAGTTTAAGTTAGAAAAATATATTATGAAACAGAAAATTATACAATAAAACCTAGAAAATTCAGAATTATAACATATATAATAAATAAAACATAAGTGAGGTAAATTTGTTCAGCTTCAATATACTCTATACCAGTTTGTGGACAACTATTTTCTCTCACCGAAACGAGCCGTAGGCACAAGTTGAAGGAAGTCACAGAAGTCAGGGGTTCAGCAGCTACCTGAGTTTTATCTTCCTCTGAGTCTTTTCCCAGTGGCTTATTAAAGGGGGTATTAGCTAAATGGCAAATTACGATCTCACACCCTTAATTTTCACTTACAAAAATAAAGCATAATTAATTTCTGCACATAAAATGTGTGTTAGTATCATGACAAAAAGAGCCTGTTGAGAAATTAATGATTCCAAACATATCTAAACACACAAATTTAATTATTTACTTCTAATAAAACTGATCAAACATCTCCTAGAGTTAGTAGTAATGAAGCATTAAGAGATAAGACGGCTTTATAAAGTACATCTCAGACATTTGACTAAGTGAATGCCATTAACAGTGTGACCTAAGAATGCTTTTGGATTTAAACCTAATGAACTCTGATATTTCATAGTACTTAAATCCAAAGAGAGGACATTAAGTTTGGGCAAAAACTGCACTGACTTTCAGAAAAAAAAATTACTAAGCTCATTCATTCCTGATAATTAACATTCTAAAATCCAAAGCTTTCGACTGTCAGAAATATTAACAGAATAAAATATATTTCCTGAATAATTAGGAAAGACAAACTATAGAGTTGTAATAGCCATGTAAGCTTTAGGAGATCACTGTCAACGTACAACATATGTATTCACTTCCAAAAGTTACTGCAAAAAAAATGCCTTTTTTTAAGAAAAAAAAAAAAAACTAGCAAATTGGACAGTGTTCCCTGACGCGTAAGAGGTGAGTAGAGTGTTCCGACTGAAGGCCTACTTTCAGGCTATGGTTTTGATGGCCTACAAGAATGATTACTGACGGAGAAACTAAATCTGAGAGAACGGGTGATTAATCTACCTACTGAAAAAATTTCGATTAAACATGAAAAAACGAATATTTGAAAAGCAGATATTATAGTTAAATAAAATGATTAAAATGCAAATGTTTTCTTTTTTTAATTTTAAGCTGTAGGAAGAACCAAAGCTAAGTTGCAATCTCAGAGAATTTAAAAACATGAAACATTGCTCCCTGAAAGAGCAGAAGAAACCAAAAGCCTTAGGCCCTTTTTGCTTTCAAGCTGTAAGAGCTTTGTTCGAGGGAGGGAACAGATAACCTCGCATTTTAAGAAAGGCATGTTCTATACGGCTAATACAATTGCTTTCAATATTATTCGAGCAAGCTAACTTTAAATGAAGAGATTCAAAGATGTTTTTAAGGCATTCTAATGGCAAACTGTATTCCCCTAAAAAGCAGTACCACTTTAATAAATTTAATTTACGAATCTAAACTTCATATTATACCTAAGCCAAAGTTAAAAACCAGTTAATAAGGTAATACAAAAAAATGGAGAAAGACTTACTTAGGATGAATAATTTTAATATGTACAACATTATTTAAGACACATTATTCACATTTTCCTTCTTGTGTAATACGCCTTTTTAAAAAAATATACAAATTACTTTCTCTGGATGAATTTGGAAATGAAATTAAAAATAATTTTGCTTTCATTGACAGAAATATTCAGACATAATACTATCTGAATACAGTAACTTAACTACCCTAAGGCAAAAACATGGGGTTATTTTCAAATTATTTTAAAAGCACCATTAATACAGAATTTTACATTGAAGTCGGTATTAACCTATGTGACAAATCAGTTAACCTAAACAAATTCCAATTTAAAAAATCAGGTGTTTTAAGAACGATCATTTTACACATCAGTCATGTTAAAGAGCAACAGAGAAGCATTTATTTATGAATCATGCTAGAAATATTCTGATAATCAAGTCCATTATAATCATCTTAATTAATAGTGTTAGAAAGACAAGCATCAAAGGTTAATCACAAAACAATCTGCTATTAAGTTTCTAGATTTAGTTCAGTGAATACATAAGTTGAAACAGAACGATACAGAAACCAATTATACCACCAAGAACATCATTGTCAATGCACTTCGGAGACAACTACAGGAATGAGGAGTGCCACTTTCTTCGCTAGAAGTGGGGAAGCCAAGCAAGGGACTAGCTAGGAGCTGTACTTTGGGAAAAGATCGCATGGTTGCTTTGTACTGATCACAGCTGCCCCACTGCGTTAAGCCCTGGGTGAGCAAAGGAAAGAAAGAAAAAGGAGACTGCTTCGGGTTTCCATAAGCCAATGACTTCCATCCCTGAATCAAAGTTACTGGTTATGTAAATCCAAAATGACACAAGTCTTTCCCTGAACCCCTTCATTCTGTGACGTACCATCAACACCATCTGCAGTTTCGCTTTCTTCTTCTTCTTCTTCTAGCATTTCAAAAGGAGTCATTATATCATAGAGAAATGAGAGGAAACCATAAAACCAATCTGAACTCTCCTCTGCTAAAATATTAAGGACTTCCTCAAGAGAATCAATATTTTCATTACTGCCATCTTTGGTCAGGCCTACATAAGAATAAAGGAAGAGAGAAAGAGAAAATAAGGAGAGCAGTTAGGCGGAAAAAGAAGCCGAGGAAGAGCGATCTCACAAAGGACGTGCATCATGGTCACAGAGGTTTACAGAAAAGGTATTTTGGAAAACAAAGAAACTGATTTAAGATGCACACCTTACAATCAACTCTCAATCGTATGAACTACAGGAAAGGCACAGTTTGACCAACCCTCACCTTACCCACCAGCCCCGACCAGGTTTGTGTTTCTCTCTTCAGAGAGTCTAGCGCTGAAAAACACAAAACTGCATCAGCCAGCATCGACTGGCCACTGTCAATGGGCAGAGTGAGTCACAGCAGTGCCAGGGTGAAAAGACAGGCTCTCTGCATCACCAGATTTGCTCACTTATCAACCAGATATTGTCGAGAGTTGATTATACAAACACTTACATAGCTCCACGTGTATTTCCTGAAAACAGAAAGGTTCATATCCTCAAACTTTCCCTCTTAGGACCTGGAGTTAACTTGAAAAACTGTGAAATTACTGGATTACGCTTCACAGCCTCCACAGACAAGTATAAATGCACTCAAATTGGACCTAACTCGGATGATTAACTTATATTTTAACACTATAAAATATGTTGGCTCTATAATTTTCTGGCTACTGATACATGGTCCTTTAATTTTGGCCAATAATGAAAGTCAGTTATTAATAATAATTCACTCTGCCTACCAATATAAAATTTGATCAGGGCCTTAGCCAGTCATTTGCAATTAGAACATTTCAAAGTTTTGTCCCCATTAGCCCAAGAAATTAGCTTCTACTGCACAGACCCCAGATCTCTGTTGTTTTAAGTCTTAGTCCCAAAACAGGCCCCCATGATGGAAGGAAAGCAAAGTAATATTGTTTTTATCATCTTTTTTTGTTTGTTTGTTATTTCTGTTGCCTGTGAAGAACTTGCATTGGATAGGAAAGGCCTCTCAACTCCATAGTTACCAATACTGTCAAGTTCTAGAGGGCAAGGCCTGTAATTTTGAGGAGGGGAAAAAAGGTGTGTAGGGTTCTGGCTGTAAAAAATCCAAACCCATGTGATTTTAGAGATGAAATTATAACCACCTAGTTTAGTATTTCAGGCTTTGATGACACAGAATTTCTCCATGTAGCATAACTACCAGCAATGAAGACTGGTAGGTAAGAGATAATAGTAAGATAATGAGTATAAATATTAACCGTTTTAGTGAATTTCCCCCACTTTAACTCATAGAAGAGCTACATCATGCCATTCTTCATTTATCTGGGGAAGAGTGGCCCACAAATTGCACTTAGTGTTTAAATTATTTTTGACAAACCCAGAATTTCTTTTAATTGAATTTAACAATTGACAGCTGCTATGAACAGAGATCTATATTCCCACCCAAGTCTCTGCAGAAAAGCACTGTTTCTTCCTCCTACCTTAAAACACTATAGCTGTATATTTACAATAAGCATTTTTTTCTTTTCAATTTTCCAATATAAGTACTTTCAAGTATCAAATATAAAATATAAAACTTGACTGCCCTTCACTATTATAGGCTGAACTGCATGACAAATATACACAAGTACTTAAACAAAACTATTTTATCCAATTATGCAACTTTCCTATGATTCTTAAGACAACAGTACTGAAAAAGTTCTGCGGATACAATTTCTTAACCTCTAAGAGCAAAAGGTCCGAAGCAAAGAGCAGGGGACGAATGCCTTTGAGTGGGCAATATCCAGTCCGTTCCTCTCTCCAGCTCACTCATGTATCCCTTTCCAGCCTACAGAGGTTTATCACAGCACCCTTTTTGTTCTCCAACCACACCTGATAGGTACCACCTAGGTACTAGTCCCAGGACTAGTCAGTCATATAATCCTTCAGTGGTATTACTCTAAGACTATGTTACTCTTACGATTTCGTCCTGGAATCAAATTGCTATCATTTTAATTTGGTAAACAAGTTGTCAGAGAATACATTTTCAAACAATATATTCTCAATGCTCAAAACCAAAATCAAGGATACTTTAGTTTAGGAAATTTGGCCACAAAAATAGGAAGCTATGTAAAATAGAACAGGCTTCGAATATTTCCAAAGTATATCTAAAGGGTCACGGCCAGAAACAATGAAATAATAAAATGAGTGATGGCTACTGATCTTGATTTACTCACACATATTTTATTCCTTCTATTTCATGAGAAAAATCAAACCTTAAAATGTGAAAGAAATGCAAACAAGAATGTGTACATTTTCTCAAATTGATAAAATTTAAATGTTTGCATATTTAAGAATGCCGAAAGTCTTATAAAAGAAATGCCAAAACTATTAAACAATCTCAACTATTACCTTCACTATTTTATCCAATTATGCAACTTCCCTGTGATTCTTAAGACAACAGCACTGAAAAAGTTCCACCCCTACCATGCCAAGCTCTCCCCTAATCTCCAACTCCCCAGTTTCATCCAACCCTTTGGACACTCTCTGCCTTAAATCCAAAACTCTTGCACTTGAGCTGTCTCTGCGATGAGAATGCATTCAGGAAGTCTGGCTTCGTTTTGGGTGTATGCTCACTGAATTTGCTTCCCCCATAACCTTTCCCTGAACATAAAGAGCCCATGAATGTCTCTCTACCCCAAGAATTTCACCAGGCTTTCTTTGCAGCTACCTGCCAGTAACAGAGGCACAGCTAAACTACAATAACCTTACAAACCAGGAAAGAACTTCAATCATAAAATTCACTTCTGGGTGAGGCTTCATTTCACACAGAGAATTCAAACCACAGCAGTAAGTTCACAGAACATAAGTGAGCCAAGCAGCTCTCCTACGGTTTGTTTCATCTTTATTGAAGCCACAAGCCAACTGTGAATTAGTACATATATATGGCAAAATTGTTTATCTGAGCCTTTGTGCACTTAGTAGTCAAATTACCCAAACAAACTGAGATTCACCAAATTTAATTACATTTCTGAATATATAATGCTTATAAAAAAAGTTATGATTCACCCACACCATGTGTGTCTACCTACCTGCAAATGGCAATGTTCTAAGTTACAATTAATTAGCCTGTTAATGGTTGCTTAAAAACCTTAAAGAGAACAAACTCTTGAAATCTAAATATAACACTAAAAATCAAGTTATTAATGTACACTTGATATACGAATTAGTGTGCTTTATAAAAAAAACAGTTAATTTTAATTGCTGACATTTCCTATCTGATGGACCAGGTAACTGATTTAAAGCTAAAAAAAACCCAAAAAATCAGTAACACAGAAACAGAAGTAATATTTCTAAAAATGAGGAACCCTGGCCCACATGAAGTTATTTTTAAAATTAAGAAGCTTCATTACTCAGAACCAATCATTATAAAAGGAGTAATAAACTATTTATAGGCAAGCAAACCAACATCATTCTGATGTTAAATTCCACATAATTTTGTCTTGCATGCTGAGGACTATAGTCTTCTGAGATCCACTACATTTATATAAACAAATTTAGCTATGTAATAACAGAATTACATAAAAAATTTCATTAAGGTTAAGATAGAAAAAGGAATTTCATAGACAGTGAGCTTCCACTGTTCAGTAGTAAATATAATTCTCACTGAGCAATAATAAAACATAAACTAAAGAAGCTATCTTACATTTAATCACAACTAAACCCTTTTTTCATATTTAGAACTTAATGTTTTATAGGAAGGTTATGGTAAATCTACTGAAAACAGTTTCACTGGTTACAGATGTGATAACCTCCCATCTTTTTCTTGTCCATAAAGTATACAGAAAATTGTGTGTAGAGGAAGAATTTCTTTGAGCCATTATTTTAAGTGTAGTGTATAATACCATTCCATATTCATTATTCTTCTGAAGACTTCAGTACAAAAAGTTTGAATACATATTATGCTACATACTGAAGCAAAGGGAGTGATGTGGTTTAATAAGCAGAAACACATCTCTCTCCCGGTCAGATTAGAGAAAATGTGCATATTAAAACCAGTACCATCCTTTCTAGTAAAACAACACTTTAAAACAAAAGAGGGAATATCACATATATATTTAATAGAAGAAACATCTCAGTGATAAAGACAGATAAAATAACCTGATCAAAAACTACTAGTTCATATTTTTATTGTTAACTTTAAAATATGCACAACACATTTTAAGATGTTTACTACCACTTTTTTTATTTCAAAATAAATTTATGTAACCTTTTAAAAATTTACATTTTGAAATGGAAGTGAATTTTGTCAAACGATGCCACAGAATGCTGTAATTACCACACATGAAAACAGATGAACACATCGTCTATATGTTCGAATGTTAAGGTCAGAATATAAAGTGCTTTAAATCTGAAAAAAAGTATCAAGTTGTTAAACTTATTAAGAGGATATATTAAAAACTATATGCCACCCACTTATAAAAGTACACTGAAACGTGATTCCATGGAAAAATGATTAAGCCATTTACCATTTCAACAAGAATAAAATGTACGATTTAAGCAGGGAAATATCTTTCATGAAATGTATACAAATGGCATAGGTATCATCAAGGGAAAAATATCCTTTTGTTTCCAGCATTTTACCAACACTAACAAAAAGTAAAATGTCTACTTGCCTAATAAAACTTTGGCATCATCCACATCAAAATCTCCATCACCATCAGCATCGTAGACTCCTAGTTTTCCTACAAGAGGAGAGGGAAGATGGATATGGGAGCAAAAGAAAAAACAAACTTAATAAGGTATACCACTTATTGGAGTCCTGCACCTCAGCCATAAAAGTTACCAATCAATACAATTCTTTGTACTTTTAATCTTGAAAAGCAGTGCTAAATGAGTATCTTACCTAAAAATGACGGGTGATTCACTTAGAGATTCAGGAAATGTTCACCTAACAAATCTAAGAAATATAACTGAGATAATATTTTCCTAAAAGGTTTAACAACACCCTGACTTAATCATTTCAGACTTCTTTTTAAAATTATACTGCTACAAATATCTTAGGTAAACTTTTCAACATACATAAGAAATAATAATTGATCCATTTCTAAGAACCACATGGAGCAGTATTTCTAAAGTATGAAAGCTCTACTATCAATATTCAAAACAAAAGGAACAAATACCAAGCCTCAAATAAAGATTAAATATAAATAACTGAACTGAGTACAAGTACTAAAAATTAAGAGGGCAATTAATTTTATATGTTACTGTAATGATTTACAACAGAAACATCATGAATCAATCTTAAAAAATAAAGACTTCTGAAAATAAAGTATGTAAAAGTGGTTTCCTGAAATCACAAAGGAAAACTGAGAGTTATCATCAGTGGTGGCTGGCACTGGCCATCTACTAATAAGAAAAAAAATAAGGTTTAAAACAGATAACTTGAGAAGACAACACTACCAGGGCCCTTCCTCATCAAGAATAGTAAACATGTATATAAAGGCTTCAATAAAACTTTACCATGTAGGAGCAATGTTATATTTAGCATTTCAAATAAGTCAAATATATTTAATTCTTTAAAACATATCCTAAAATCAACATGACTGACAATTCACCGTTGGACAATGGCTGTGAAGAGACATAATAAATGTACAGCGCTATTTTAAACAACATTCACACATATAGCATTAGCACTAAAAAAACCAGTTGGAAGCACTGTTGCCATTTCTTTAATAAAAAGTATATTAAAACACTGCATAAGAGTCCACAGAACTTTTGGAGTAGAGTAACTATGGTCAATCTTCACCCTCCCAGAGCCCTTGTTCTACTTAGGAAAACTTACTGTACAGAGCTGTGATTTAGAAAGCACACACATTAAACATGACAAGATATTAATGGAGAGGTATTATTTCTATTGCTAAGAAAACGAAAAGCACACTGACCTTTAGGTCAAGGTTACATGTAGCACCGAGCTCAAACAACATTAAAAACATGAAAAATATTATAATTTCTGACAAAAAGGGAAATTGGTCCTGCCACTTACATTCCCTGATGCAGGTGACAACTGAATTAGCAGAATATGGATGAGATTTTAGAGACTAACACCAGTGATCTTAAAATGCATCTCCAATAGCCTACCTTGAAGTACCTCTGATAAGTTATAACGGAAGTCCTTTGCTTTTGCTGCATGCATGTAAAAACATGAAAATTGTTACTTGTGCTTAAATGTACAAATAGTTGAAATCTCTTATTTTGTAACAGGCTTCTCCTAGCAACATATAAGTCAACAAAATCATATATTACATAGAAGTTTGTCTCTACATTGAAATACCTTGTTAGTTTATCAATTTATCCAGAAATACTGAAAAGTAATAAAAATGAAAAGCTTCAATGAATGGCAGATTACATGTAAGTGTATTTTGCTATTCTCTGCCTTTCCTCCCGCCCCAGAAAGGTGGCTATAAGCTATTAAGTAAAGCAGCACAACAGACTCTATGGAAGGAAGGAGTTTCTCTGGGCAACAGGGTACATACAGAGAAGTATACATTTTGTTCAGTGACAGGGTCCACATCTTTCCCTGAGTTATTAAAGAGGAAGGCCATTTATTCACAATAGCCAGAAAGTGGAAACAACCTTAATGTCCATCACTGATGAATGGAAAAGCAAAATGTGGCATGCCCATACAATGGAATATTATTCAGCCATAAAATGGAGTATTAAACCTTGAAAACACTATGCTAAGTGCAAAAGACAGACACAGAAGGTCACATACTGTATGATTCCATTTATATGAAATGTCCAGGAGAGGCAAATCCATACACAGATAGTGTATTAGTATTTGCCAGGAGAGGAAAGGAATGGGGAACTGCGTGTTTTGGAGGGAAGGGATGATGGAAATACTCTAGAAATGATGATAGTACAAAATGATGAGTATATTGAAAGTCAGTGAAGAGTTGACTTTCAAATATTTATGATATTAAATTTTGTTATGTGAATTTCATGCAAAATTTATAAAAGAGGCTTGGTGAGGTTAAAAAAGAGTACGACTTCAAAAATGACAAAGAATCATTAATGCAAATAATCATGAAAAATTGCAGTGATTGTGAGGAGAGAAGAGGAAAAAGGGGGAAAGAGGACAACTTTCAGAAATAACAGGGTAACTTCCTTACAAGGGCATATACTGACCATGCCTACATACACACACACACACCCACACACACACACACCCCCACACCCAAATCCATCAAAGGCACAGAGGGCTGTGTTTGAAAGGCTCCCTAAGGTCTTGTGAATTGTATGTTTATGATCCATTAAAGGATCCTTAAATATATTCAGTGGTTCATACCAATAATTTTTAAATTTATAATATAACAGATTATAAATTATAGAGTACTGCTTGCAGTGAGAGTAAGTAGTGTTTGATAAAACTTTTCCGTGTGATATAGGTACAATATAAACCTCCTCCTGCCTTTTTTTTTCTTTTTTTTTTTTTTTTACTATGGGGCATATTCAAAGAAACTGAAAAGCCAGTCTCCAAGGTAATGCTGATAACATCCCTTTTTCCCACTCTACTGAGAAGCACTGAAAGGCTACAGAAATTAAGAGTATGAAAAAAGATGCTGATAAATCTCTAAAGTTACTAAGGGGTGTCATTTATGCTCTTAAAAATTCACATAAGAAACAATATCAAAATTCTTACCTAAAACTTCCTCATAATCAACAAGGTCAAACCAGACAACAGCTACTGATGTCCAGACTCCCAGCAATGCAATGACCATAAACCACGTGAAAAATGAACTCCCAGAAAGTACTCCTTTCTTTCCATTCTTGTGTCCTCCATGCTTTGTGTCTGTTTAGAAAGAAAATGATGCACAATGTCATTGTGTAAGAAAATACTTTATCAAACACCTCTTGGCATTGAATTATTTCTCTGGCAATTTGGTAGTATTTACAATGGTAAGTCATTTCAAACCAGTTTTCACTTAAATTCTCAAAACATGTTACATAAAATAAAGACATGGGAAATGAAAGCTTCTGCTCAGACTCAACACAACATATGTAAAACCCTAACGTCTAAGCAATGAGAGAAATAAACTACTGATGGGCTAATAATTTTTTTAAAATAAAGTTTGCTGTAATATGTATGTGCCTTCCTTCTAAATTCTTTATCTAAATTACCTACATACTGCCTCCTTCGAAGTTCAGAGCATTTACTGACAATTCAATCAAATCATATAGAAATGTAGCCAAATCCTTTTCTCTGTCCCATTTCAGTTTCTGTAGAATCTTAAAAACTCTGTTAACTACCACAGAAAATATCTCCCCCAAAACCATCCTATATTTTTGGCAAAAGAGGGACAGAAGAAGGAAATGAAACAATTTACAGGAGGAGTGATTGGGGAAGAGGAGAAGTAAAACAGTCCAGCAATGCAGCCCTCCTCCTTCAGAGACCCTGGGCCCCAGGGAAGCAGGAATGAGCACAGGAAGAGGCTCATTCGCAACTGGTCTCAATGCAGGAAATAGTTTTGTAAACTGCCGCCCACCCCGCCCCCGCCCCCAAAGTGTCATTCATCATACTGGACATGTTTAATACACCTTACATTCTTTGGGAAATATTCTTCTTACAGCCAAAAATAAACAAAAGTGATGAAAAGCAAGTGATAGTAATATAAGACGGTGAACACTGTCCTTAAAAGGGAAGACTATGATATTCAAGTTTCTATTTTAAAAGAATATAAAAAAACATTATATAAATATTAATAATTAAACTAAAAGGGTGTGCCGTATCCTAATATGCCCTGTGAGGAAAGGAGAAGTTTATCAACCAGGTAGAAAAGCAGGACACCGCCTTCTATTTTGTGAGCACTGTCACCTCTTCAAGCTGCTTCCACGTGCATGGCTGCACGTGATCCTCACAACGGTCTTGCCAGAGTCTCTCGAGTGGGCCTTTCTGGATGTTGATAAAGGGCAATTCTTCATCCCGTGTGGCTGTTTTTTACACTACAGAGCAGCTGGCTTCCCTAGTGTCTGCTCGTCCCAAAGGTAACAGCTCCCCGTGATTATGACAAGCGCTCGCTCAAACATTACCAACCGCCCTCCACAAGGGCAGTGCCTGGTGGAGAACCGCTAGGGAAAAGGACAGGAAAACTCATCTCTGATTTACAGAGAAAAGATGAAATGATTCACCCAAAGTCACAGGCGCAAGTCACGTGGAGCTGGGAACACAGCCTGACTTCACTGGACCCCAGTTCCTCGATCCGCGCATGAGCGGGCCAAATGACTGGATCTCCAAAACCCAGATGAGCTCTAATCTACGAGCTGCTTTCTGACACCTAAATCCCGTTCGAATTATGGTAGTCATTTTCCAGTGGCTCAAATCAAGGATCCACTGCCAATTCTTCTGGGTGAAAAAATAAAAAAATTCTCCTTGTTTAAAAGGCACACATTTTTTTTAAAACCAACCAGTAGATCAACTTTTCAAAAGGTGCCGTAAAAACTAAATCAATCTAAGAGAAAGTGCATGTATATGTGTGTAGACACACTCAAATATATGTATCTTTATCTATATATCTATAAAGTATATAAAATTATGATGACCAAATGAGACAAATTTCACTGTTAAAGGAAAAGTCGATTTTCTTTTCTAATGTTCTTTAAATATTAACAGACCTATCAAAAAGGGCCAGATTTATAAATAATCATATGGTAAATTCACAAAAGTACTCTTACCAAAAAACATACAGCCATCGGATTTCTTTCTAATACAATCTACTAAAAGTCTCCTAAAAAGCTGATTATATAAAAACATAACACATACATCAAAAAATACTTGCTGGGCAGAAGTTGCATATTAAATCCACTTAAAACATGCTTCACTGTTTCATTACTTGAATATCACCATGGGAGCGGGAGAGACTAGGTGAAAATTTCTCCAATAGTGGTGAGGGAAAATGATGATTTTTGGTATTTCTTAAGCACAGAAATTATTTACTTCCAAATACGGAACTATAATAGAGTTTAATAGAATTATAATGACCAAAAATACTGCTCCCTTGAGTACTTATTGCTTCTAAGAAACAAATTTAAATTTTATATTTAAAATGAGTATAACATTGCAAGAAAACTGGGTTCTTGTCCTATCTCCTCTCGGACGTTTTGTAATGTACACCAGTGCCTTGTATTGTTCCTGAGTAACTAGGAAATAATAAGGCTAATTATAGTTCATCCTTTTATTCACTCACTTAACATATTTATTCAGCGTATGTGTTAGGCATGATACAATTTTTACTCAATAATTAAGTTTTCGAAATGTGTACCTAGATAACAGTACACTTAAGATGATGCTATTTACAGAGGTGGGGGAACGGGTGGGAAAGGTGAAGGGAAATAGGAGGTACCAACTTCCAGTTATAAAATAAATGTCACAGGGATGTAACGTACAGCAAAAAGAATACAGAATAGTACAATAACTTTATACAGTGACAAGCTTTATTGCTGTATCACTTTGCAAGCTATATAAATATTGAATAACTGTGTCATACTCCTGAAACTCATACATAGTATTTACTGTATGTCTACTATACTTAAAAAATTGAATAAATAAAATTTTTTAAAGATAGCATCCTCAAAAAGAAAGAAGACATTATTTATTAATAAAATAAGCTTATAAAACAAATAATTTGATTTCAAAGTTCAATTTTTTCTCTATTTCTATCACTTTCTTGGCCTGCTGGGGTGACACCCTAACCCAGCAATTTCCAACATGTGCCACTGAAGGCACACCAGTGTGCTGCCAAGAATTTTAAAACATGAAATACCTGACTATTTAGTCAGGGGCACTGACCCTTAGGCTGCCAAATAAAAAAAAGACAACAGCCAACACAATAGCTGTCCAGTGTGAATGAATCAAAATTATACCTTTTTTTGTGTTAGATTGGCAAAAAATATATTTTTTGGTGTGCTGCAGAATTTTAGTAATTAGTTTATGTGTGCCATGAAATGAGAAATGTTGAAAATCGCTGCTCAACCGACTGAACTACCCAGCTAGGGTTTCTATGTCTTTCTTAAGGCAGAAATGAAGGAGGAAAGTTTCTGAGGTTCTCTAAAGGAAAGTATCATTTATCCAAGTTAATTCAGAAATACTCATCGCAGTGTTTGACCTGCAACACCACATATAAGTAAGAAGTGGAAAACGGTTTTTTAAAAGAATTATATAAATTCATGCACCAAAACAGAGAGAAGGCATTGGGAGGGGGAGGAAAGACAAACACAGTAAAGGACACGCCTTTACCTAAAATCTGTTTACATTTGTTTTAACATGATTCTAACAACTTCAATCAATTGTCCTAACTCACTGCACAAAACTAAAGAGCAGTTTTTAAAGACAACCTAACCTAAATGAGTTAAAGCAACAAGGTGCGGATGGAGGGAAGCCTATAAAAGGCATGACTGCAGCAGCAAGGGTGGACACAGGAACGTGACGGAACGGTGGCAGGGGGCCATTTATGATTGATGCTCGTAGGCAAACACTGAACGGTCTTAAAATAATCTTTGGTGGAAGGTAATAATGACCTTCCTATTGATTTTGTCATTAAAACATTATTTTAAATTGTTTCAAAATGCAAGAAATATATAATAAATCTTAGATTTTCATTCGATAATTTTTATTAAGCAGATTTATTACTTTAAAAGGATTAATGTTGCTTAGCTAGAATATGAAATTATTAGCAATATTTTACCCATCTCTTTATAATGTCTAATAATTGAGGATTTACTCTAGAGTTATTAATCTTATTACTGTTATTATTAATTCCATAAGGAAATAAAACAGTAAATAATAGAAAGGAATATTTTCTAAGACATCTTTTTGAGGGGAATGTTTTAACTGATACCAAATAATACACTCTTCATATGTCACTTTGCAAATATGGTGTGCCTAGTCCCAAAGGGCAGATCAGTTTCTTCCCAATTAAACTGAAAGAAGCATAGTAAGATAAACCCTTCCAGAGGGTTTAAAATTCCCTTAGCAAACCTGAAACCAGGCTTCGGCCCAATGGTATTCCAGAAGAACATCGAGTAGCTGTGCCTATTTTCTGAGACAGGACAAATCAAAGGGTCTTCATGTCATTTTCTGGCTCCGTATTCAACATGTAGTCCCAGGGATTAGTGAAAAAGGTTTTCTGGTTTGTGTTTTTCTTTTAAATGGGGGTAAAGAATATGGCAAAAACCATGTGATTCATTTTTTTCCATGTTGACCCATCAAAAAAGCACATGACCTCCAAATGAGAAAATGATCTCACTGCCAAACACAGAAAATTACCATGGTAAGCAATGAAAAGTCTGTCTCCAAAATGAAGAGTGGGTTAGAGACAATAGGTAATTTTAATTGTTCGGTTGAGGAAAGGAAAATAGAAGATGTACCCAAGCACCTGTACAGTAGTCAATTACTTACCTGAACTACTTACTACTAACTGAATTATAAATCAACCATTTACTAGTTTACTAGCATTACGTTGGTAGTTTCATATTTTTCGTAAACTCTACACACTTAAAAGTGTTTTAAAAAAAACACTAAAACTGTCAAGTAATTCATCCAACTGATCATTTTTCCATGTTACAACATGTCACCCTTTAGGAGCCAAGAAGTGTTAAAAGTGGGTCAGAATATGGATTATGTAATCCATGGAGCAGAGGAAAATGACTTTTAAAAGAATTAATGTCAGATATACCTCCTATCCTTCTTCATAGCTCCATGAGGCACAATAGTGAAAAGACCCATTCTAACCATTTATCCAAAACAGTGTTCAAAGTACAGATACTCATATTCTCTATACTAATAATAGAATCCTCCCACTGGCCACTTAGGCAGCTGAGAGTTGGAAGCAGTCTTAGTGCGCCTGTTTTTTTCTTAAATAAGTTCTCAACAAATGAACTATTGTAACTTGCTTTCAACTATATGGGAAGACAATGCTTACAATGTAAAGCAAAAACAAACATACATGAACGTAAATTCAAGACATCATTAAAGAACATTTGAAGGTTAATGATTTAATTTTAAAAAACAAAATAAAATCCTGCTGTCTTTGCATTTATCCTCTGCTTCACAAAAATTGGGTCAGTTTTCACATATCCTAAGACTGCTTGGGCCAACTAAACATGCTCATTAACACAAGGAGGGACATACACATTCCTTATATTTCCCATAATTTTATATGAGCGCAATTCTTAAAATTCACTGTAATTAACTTATTAAACTAAGAAAAACTACCAGCACATTTTTCTGAAGTTTATAAAATGCGGCCTCTAGTAGTACAATATACTAAAAGATATTCTAAGTTAAGACACCAAAATATATTCAGATTAAATACAGATTATTCCATAAAAAATTAAACTACTGTGAAAAGTCCAGGAGTTCAAAATAGAAAACGTAGAAGATGCAGTCAAAGCACTCAGGTAAAAATTTTTTAACAGAACACAACTAACAATAAAGCTAAAAACTGTCAGGGGGATCCAATACCACTTTTAACCCAAACAATACAAATATACCTTTACCTTCGGCCATTGTGATATTTTCAATCCATGAATAATATATACAGAAGACAAAAATCAATGCTCCATCAGCAGGTATCAGGCGCACGGCATGCCCTTCCCTGCTAAAGCCCCAGGCAGGCCAAGCCCCACGAGCAAAGCCCCTAGAGCTGAAATTGGACCTGACTGCAAACTCTGCTCACCAGTTATTTTTGGAGGCCTCTTCCTCATGGCCAAATACTGCTAACCACTCAGACTGAAATGCACTCCTCATAATCCAACAGCCTTTCTCCCACTTAGGGGATTCCTTTCTCAGTTGGTCCTATCTCCCTATTCCAAACCCTAAAAAAAGAACGAAAGAAAGAAAGATAGAAAGAAAGAAAGAACATCAAGTATGCCGGAAATAATGAAACAGAATAAATTGTTCTTTAGCCTAAATACCAAATCATTCAAAACTGAAACAAGTCTTGCTGTAAAACGTGGCCCCGAGCCCAGAAACAGCTTGATTTGGCCCTTCAAAATCTAATCAAATGCCTATGCTGAAAGACCATTTACTTTGTTTGAATGAAACAGAACCCTAAATGGTAAGAAATTAATTAATACTCTAGAATTCACAGGCATTACCATCTCAGCACTAATTCCTCCAGCAACAAAGTAAAGCGACAATAAAAAGTTATTTCACTAGTGAAGAAAGGAGAGAGAGCGGAGGGGAACTGAAGGAAGGGGGGGGGATGGCAGAAGGCTGGGGGCGGGGTACTCCTCGGAGCGACTCCTCGGAGAAAAGGGCGGTGGTCTAGGAAGCCTTCTCAGAGAAGGGCCGAGAAAGATACTGACAACTACACTCTGATTTTGTTCTACTTTTTTCCCAACCCCATGCTCCAAATATTCTCTTCTGGGAAATAAAGCCAGCCCAATTTTGGTACCATTTATTCACTGACTTAAGATTAGCAATTCACAGAATTCCTCAGCGTTCTGATTCGTATGCTAATTAATTTAGCACAAACAGTACCCAGAGCAAGGCAGCAGCCTTTCGAAGTTGTTTGTGAGTCTTTAGTTGTTTTCAGTCAGACTGAATGTTTCACCCGCAAATTCAACTTTTATATGTTTTGAAGAGGAGTCAGCAGCCTACGGCACCAGTATCTGAAGGCCCAGAGCTGGGACAGAGAGAGCCCGGCATCATGGCCAACTACACGAAACTGACGAGTATCTTAGCCGTCCTCCGACCGACAGCCATTCCCCCCACCACTCCCTTCCTCAAGGATCTGTCCCACTAAAAGCTAGTGCTTGCTAAAATGGTGAAAGGCAATAAATCATTTTTGACAGGGGCTTAAGATGACCCACCACCAACAAAATCATTAGATAAATCTTCCAGAAGCTTTCTTTTGTTCTGTTGTTTTCAGAGTGTGAGTGAGGGTGACAACAGACCCTTTCTTGGTCCCACTGGAAGCCAAGAGACTACGCTCACATGGCAAGTGACCCACTTCAGACTCACAAGATCTGGAGTCAATTCCTAGCTTCTTCCTTAACTTCGATTTGGGGAGTCATCAAACTTTGGGCCTCAATTTCCTGGCCTATAAAACATGTCTTGGCACAAACTAGGCATGCAAAAAAGACATCCATGCAACACATCTGTACTGACTCAGTCAGGACTAGCCCACAGTTCTCCTCGCCCACAATTCACAGAGCTTTGCATGAGCCTGGCCTGTCAACCAGACTGCGGAGCTGCCAGGGCTTCTCCTCCCCCCTCACAGGCCTGTGCAAGGCCAGCTGCATTCTAAGCGACAGGTCTGTGGCCAAATGCTGACCTGAGCCAAGACCACAGCTATCAAATTTGGGTACGCCTCGACTCTGAGTCTTCAACACGGCTCCAATCATTCCTCCCCAAAAAGCCTTTACCACACATACTCATACATTCTACGGTTAACCTTTCCTTTCGTCTTCTACCACAGTTTTACAGTTATTTCACTAAGATGTCATCTCTGCTCAGTTTCACAATAGTGGCGTGTCTATTATACTACACAGGGTGGTTAGGATGTCCCTGGAGTAACACTGAAACTACCACAACATTTCTTAAGGCAGAGAAACTCTGAATCCTAAGTAACTATCTCTTATAATGGCAAGTCATGTTTTTTTGATGGGAAACATTTATTAAGTTTAAAAATATTTTAATTTGCATAGAGCAAATCAAGTTTTTATAACCCTAGCAAAGACAACTAAAGTAATAATACTTAATTATTTTTTGTTTGGACTAATAGCAACTCCTAGGTCCAAGCAAAGACCAAACTTCTAATACGTGCCCTGAGGCTATTATTATCAGCCTGACGCCACTGGGGACCAGGAGAGCCAAGACCTATGCCCACTGAGTCCTGGGCTCTACCTTTCTCCAAAATCTGCCAGGAGAAAATCGATCAGACCTTGCAGGGATCAGCACTGACCACTTCCCTCTCCTCACCCACTCAGCTACGTGACAGCAGTGGTTCTCAGACTTTAGAGCACATCAGTGACCTGGAAGGCTTGTCAAAACACAGACGGTTTGGTCCATCGCCAGAGTTTCCATTCCGTAGGTCTGGAGGGGGCCCGAGAACTTGCATTTCTGACAAGCTCCCAGGTGTTGCTGCTGGTCTAGGGGCCACGCACAGAGCGAATCATTGCACCGCTGCACTAGCCTTCCCTAATTCTCAGGGCCTAGAGTTGGGGAAAGAAGCTCTTACTTCCACCAATTCCCAGACCATCGTTTCCTTACCTCTGAAAAAAGAAAAAGAAATAATAACCTGTTTCTTTGAGGCCCATGCCATCCAATTACAATACCGCCCACCCTGCCTCATCACTGTCAACCGCCACCTCCAGTCGCCCTGCCGCTCAGCAAAGTCTTCTTCACCTTGGTTCCAACCATAACCACGTGACTTCAATGCCTGTGTGGCCACCATGACAGATCTTCTTTTCTTCGTATTTCATCCCCGCTAACTTTGTTCCCCTCCACTCTATATCCAATGCTCATTCTAACATTCTTATCATGGATCTTGCTATAAGCTCCACCTAATTCACCTTCCTAATCACATCTTCATTCTTATTGAAATACCTCTGTAACTCTCCTCCCGGCACAACCATCCTAATGGATTCTGAACTTTTGCAAAAAAAAAAAAAAAAAGCCCAGCTTGCTTTGAGTTGATAAGGACAGCAGGATATCATGAGATACAAAAAACATAGTTCTTTAAAACAGAAACAACAAACTTTTCCTCTACATATAGTCTCCAAAGCACGTGAGCAAGTTTTACCATTCGAAACCTAATATTTAATAGCCAGTATTACAGAAGAAACCCTGCAGACACTGAGTAGAACTTAATGTCTGCACCACCCCCAGTTGGGAACGCTACCTCTACATGCATCTAATCAGGCGGAAGAGTCCATACTTCATCACTGAGGTCACTCCCTAACTCTTAAGTCCTTGGCTCCTTTATCAGTCTGCCATAATTGCCTCCCTGGAGGAACACAATGATTACCCTGTTGGTGACTGTAAGAACAGCTGGGCACACACGACAATCAGGCACAGACGACACGGGGGTCAACTGCAATCAGCCCTCGGGGACTACTAGCAATCACTGCTGCTACGTGATTCTGTCTTCCCACGCTCCAAAAATGCCACAGCCCCTTACTTCACAGAGGAAAAGGAACCATCAGCAGCGTGCTGACTGTGTGCTGCCAGCCACACGAGGCTGGGTTCACCTGCATTCACTCTCTGCTTTCCTCCTAATTAGCCCACTCCCTTGCCTCCTCAGCTTCCTTACGCTCTTCCTCTTTTCCCTCTCCTATACCACCAGCTTCTATCCTAACTACATCTTCCCTCGATCGCATGTTTTGTCTTTCTTCTTCCCAAGACAGATGAAATGCTCCACAAAGCTGTTAATTCACTGCTTTTATTTTTAACTGCCCATTCACGCTTTATAACCTGTAGGTTACAATCCGGCTTCTGCACATGGTTCCAGGGTAGCGGCAGCTCGAATGTCACATCGATGACTTCCATGTCATTAAATCCAACAGAAAATTTCAGTCCTCATCTTACTCCCCCTCTCAGAAGAATTCTCCCTCCTTCTAAAACATTCTCTCTCCTTGACTTTCATTACTTCAGAATCATCAAGTGTGTTGTCCAGCTTTCTGGACTAATTTTCAATCTCCTGTGCTGGCTCATTCTCTTCCAGTTCATTTTTATTAAATATGGAAATTCCATAAGCCTTGGTCCTACGCCACCTGCCTGCTGACTTCAGGTACCTTCTATACAGTCTATTCGGCTTACATTCTAATGCCCTTTGGGCACCAAATCCACGTATGTGTCTACTCAAAACCTCACTTGAATGACTGAAGGAAGCCTTAAACTCCACTTACTTGCAAACTAACCCATGACCCTTCCCCTCGTCTCTCCAGCTTCTAAATCGAGACAACTGCTTAAGCCAAAAACCTGAGACTCAAACTCCCATCTCTCAGACCAGTTTCTCCGTCAGGGTGTTGCAAATGGTTTACCACTATGCCAAAACAGTAACTCCCCTGAGCACCTGGGACATCCCTGTCCGTTTACCCCCATATGGTATTTTTAAAAAGCACTTGCGTGCGCCATGATACGAAATACTGGGAAATCCTGCCTCAAAGTACCTACGTTTCTGCCTATCTATTGTGATCATCCAAACCCAAGTTATCATCATCTCTCCTGGGCTACTAGAGTAACTTAACATAACCTCTATTGCTTTATACGGCAGCCAGAATATTTTTTTTTATATCTGACTATATTACTATCCTGTTTAAAAAGAAATCTCTCGACGGCTTCACACTATTCTCAGGATAAAATAAAAATCTTCACTGTGGCCTATGAGACTCTACTTGACATGACCTCGGCCTACCACTCCAGCTTCAGTTTGGTGTCATTTCCCTTAGCTGTGTGTATTCCAGACGCGCGCGCGCACACACACACACACACACACGCCCCAACAATGAAAATTCACCGTGCTCTTTCCTCTCTCAGGATCTCTGCACACGCCACTCCCCCTGCCTGGGATGTCAGCACATTGCTCCGCCATATGCTCTGTGCCCGCCCCCCCTGACGCCCCCCACGCCCGCCACACACACACAGAGCTACCTCCTGCTCACTCTGCTTAAACCCCGCCTGTTTAAGGAAGGCTTCCCATACTCCTGTGAGACCATTCTGTAATATGCTCTCACAGGAGTATGTACTTCTTCGTAGCGTTATTTCATTGATAATTAGCTTTTAATCTCTTTCTACCTCCAGAATGCAAGTTTCATAAAGTTAGAAACTGAGTCTACCTCGTTCGTTACTGTAGATTTGTCTTACAAGCAGTAAAAACCCAACAAACATTTGCTAAATAAGTAAATTCTTTTCAAATCCTCGATACTGTATGAGTAACCTCTTCCTGCTAACACTCCAGACATAAGGGAGCAAAGTTTAGCCCAGTGAATGCCAGGTCTCTTCAGGATTCCTCATCCCCATTAATTTAATTCTCCTAAAATTAAACCATAGGAGGAAAACCCTGCAAACAGTCAAGACAAAATATCAATAAAGAAACCCAGTGGTTCCCAAGCACTTTAGAATTTAGTTAAATAAAACTGAGGAAGTCATTTCCATATTTATAAGTAATATTAGCAATACCCGAATCAGCCCCCAGATTTTGTTGGGAAACTATTATTCTTTGGAACTCCAAGCTGAGGACCCACTGCACTAGCACCTATGTTTGCATCACTACCGATTCACTGCAGGAGAACAACTGAATCCAGAACACGGGTCCGTCAGCCCCCACCGTGTGAATCTGTCTTATACCAAAACGCCATTGGTAAAATGCTAAAACACAATGTAAATGTTAGCTAACGCCAAGAACTAGTTTCTTGTGACAGACCTAATGAGTTAGTTCTTTAAACTTAATGACTTCTCCCTACAGAGCATTCAAAAGAGAAAACTTAGTCTCAAAAGAAAAACTGTTTCTTGGTTAGGCAATCACGTGTCTGTGTGGGTAAAAGTTACCAGTGCGATGTTCAAAATGAGACTGTCTCCTGCTGAACTGGGAGTGGCAAAAGTATAAAGTGAGTTGTGTTCAATCAGAAACTCTGAGGTGGTGAGAAGTTGTTAGAACAAAACTGTTCTTTTTTTAAGTCTAAAATCAGGAACAAAAAGGCCTGGCCCTACTCATAACTCAAACTCCACTGCAACAGACTAGTCACAAAGCCCTTATGTATGACAATGACTGAGCTGCAGCCGTGGCCCTGAAGGATTTTTGACTTTCAGCCACTGAGGCAAAACAAAAGATACATGGCCTTTCGCCCCCATCGGTTCCCATTTTCTAAGGCAAAAAACATCAGCATTCACAATGCACTGTAAGTGCAAATGGGGAGGGGAGGGTGAGCAGGGAATGGGCTATGAAAACTGCTGGCATAAAATACACAGAAAAGTCAAGTGTAAATTACAAAACATAGGAATCTTATAAAATTACAGGCCCAAAAATGAGTTGGTACAATTTACATGATACACTTTGGGGGCAACCAACAACCTTTTGCTAAATAAATTAATAATGATGAAGCTGAAGAGCAGCAATAAGTAAAAAGCAAGAATGGCTGCAACTGAAAACTGCATAGTGAAGAATGAACTTGACCCAAAGAGGGAGGTGGCTTTCGCCCTTGCCTTCTTGGAGGTAATCTCTAGGTCCCTGGGATGTCCTGCCTGATAGGAGTGACTCTGTCTGTCTGGAGGCTTTGGACTAAGAATATAACTTATGATAAGGTTTTGGGACAGGCTGTTATGGACCCCAATCTATGCAGGAACTGAAAACTAAGGGTCAGCCATACAGCTGACCAGGAGCTAGGAGAACGGGGGAGAGATGGATGCAGAGAAAGGGTGACAGCTACCAAGCAGTATGCGCTCCTGGCAAGATGTCAGCTTCCGATGGAACAGAGTGGGCAGCAATGGAGCACCTGGGTTTGTACCATCTTGCCCGCATCTCACTGAGAAGTGCTGACCGCCAAGCAAGGGACTCCCAGGAGCCAGAGAGGGTTGGGTATTCCGCAGCAGAAGATGTCTAGGAGGGTTGGAAGGCGTGGTACTTATCAGGCCTCCAAAGAACCCACAGAGGAAGCGCATCTGTCGTTTGCAGGCAACGGTGGACAGTTATCTACCACCAGAGGAGACTCTGATAGGGGCCTGTGAGGAGACAGAGGCCTCTCACTTTCCCTTTCCCCAGCGCCCCTGACAAGCTAGAGGAGAGCAGAGGCAAGGCGGATACTGTCCCATAGGACCCACGCAGGGAGAACAGAACCATCCCTCCGGTGGCAGGCCTTCCTTCCTGCCTTGTTTCTAATGGGGGACAAGAAATTTTGCAATGACAATGAGATCAGAGCTAAACCAGACAGACTTTTAGAAATGGAGAGTGACTAGGATGTTAAGGAATCTGTGCTAGAGATGGTCAAGAGTCTCTGCTCCCCAGAGATTAATCTAGCCCAAATAAGTACAATGACTGGAGGAAAATGAAGCTTCATATTAATACCCTGTCAGATAGACTGCTAAACAAAACAGCTTCAATATGTGACCACAAACATTAGGTTGACCCAACAAAAACTGCCAGTATTTGACCATTTCGGCCACCAAAACATGGCTATTTCATACGATTCAAGCAAACAATAAGCATGTTCCCATTATTTCATTATAAAAATTTCCAAACACACAACAAAGCTGAAAGAATTTTACAGAGAATACCCATATACTATCACTTAGATTCTACCATTAACATTTTATTATAATGTTCATGGCCTGTTTATTCATTCCTCCCTATCCATCCAATAATCCATTTTATAGATATAATGCATTTCAAAATAAACTGTGGACATTAGCTCACTCCCCCTAAGTA
>PVJD01004216.1:0-142250 GCA_004026545.1 Mormoops blainvillei
TGAGGAAGGAAGGGAGGAAGGAAGGAAGTTGAGAAATCAGTGAGTAGGGAGATGGATGAGCAATCTGAGTTTAGATATAGTTTTAGATTTTGTCTACGAGGCTGCTTCTGACTTGTCAATTAATTATGGTTTATTTGCCAAATTCTCTAAATATAAATTCAAAATACCATGTTTCTTTAATGTGTATTAATGCTGAGTTGTTTTGTGGCTTCATCATGAAAGTCTAGTTTCAAAAACAATATGAAAGCAAGGGTTCTCAGTAGGATTGTGAGGTTTCATCTGAAACCAGAACCAACAACAAGGATGATTAACTCACCACAGATGAAAAATGAAACCACTATGACCTAGCCAAAAGAAACATGTATAAGTACCACAGGTTAACCAAGTGCTTCTGTATGGCAAAAGAAACTGCCAACAAAACAAAAAGGCAACCAACCGAGTGGGAGAAGATATTTACAAACAATAATCCCAACAAGGGGCCGATAACCAAAATATACGAAGAACTCTTACACTCAACACCAAACAAACAACCCAATTAAAAAATCAGCAGACGATCTAAACAGACACTTTTCCCAAGAAGACACACAAATGGCCAACAAAATAATGAAAAGATATTCAACTTCACTAGCTATTAGGGAAATGCAAATCAAAGCCACAATGAGATACCATATCACATCTGTTAGAATGGAAATTGTCAACAAGAGAAGTAATAACAAATGTTGGAGAGGTTATGGAGAAAAAGGAACTCTAATTCATGGCTGGTGGGAATGTAAACTGGTATAGCCACCATGAAAACAGTGTTCTTAAAAAAATTACTTGTAGAGTTACCATATGTCCCAGCAACCCCTCTTCTGGGTATCTGCCTGAAACATTTGAAAACATTTATTCACAAAGATATATGCACCCCTATATTCATTGCAATCCTATTCTTGGTGGCCAAGACATGGACATGACCAAAGTGCACTTTGATAGAGGAACGGATAAAGATGTGGTACATACATAGAATGGAATACTACTTGGCCATAAGAAAAGATGAAGTACTGCCATTTGCGACAACATGGATGGAGTTTGAGAATATTATGCTAAGTGAAATAAGTCATACAGAAAAAGCTAAGAACCATCTGATTTCACTCATATGTGGAACATAAAATTAAAACTCATAGACAGACAATGGCATGATGGTTAGCAGAGGGAAGGGAGGTTGAAGAGTAGTAAAGGGTAAAGGGGTACAAATATATGGTGACAGGATGATTTGACTTTGGGTGGTGGACACACAATGCAATATACACAGCATTTATCATATAAATGTACACTTGAAACCTATATAACCTAATTAACCAATGTCACCCTGGTAAATTTAATTTAAAAAATTATTAATTTTATAATTTTTCAGGAGTTTAAGGGACACACAGCAAGTGTATTTTTGACCCCCAAATTAGCTGAATTTATTCTTGCTTAAGGTTTCAAAATGAAATATTTTCTCACAGTTCTGGTATAGAGTCTTTGAAACTGATAAATACTGTATGTTTTATATTCATTTGGTAGATAAAGAGACACATCCCTAAGTATTCACATAAACATAATTATTCTAACTAAAAATTCCCTATGCTTAATTAGAGTATCATTTCTTAAGATGGTTTTTCCTATGAACTAAAATGTCAGGAAGAAAATGTCATTGATATAACTATTGCTATAAATAAATCATTTCTGTATATTTGCAGGTTTTAAATTCTTAGCTTTATGACTTGATGTTTTATGCATATTAATTTAACTACCAAATAATCAGTATGGCACAGTAAGTCTTAGATATAAAAAAAAACTATTTTTTTTGAGGACCGGGGCAATATTTTGGGGTTTCACATATGACTTTATTTTTATAAAAACTTTTGATATAGTTTAAAGCTTACAAAAATTTGCAGCAATAGGACAATATTAACAAGTTGTTTGTTTACATTTTGCCCTATTTCTTTATTACAATTCTCTATGTATGTGTGTGTATGTACACACACACACACACATATTCTGTATACTCATATGTGCATACATATGTATGTATGTATGTATATATGTAAAATGTTTAAGAATTGATGTTAAGTATATGTACAATTGTTATATGGAAAAATTAAACTTATTTTCTGCTATTTTCAGTGATTGAATAATCAATAAATTATGTATAAATTTGAGAGAGGCTTTGGCTCAATATAAGGAAGAATTTTTCAGCACCTCAGCTGTCCATAGGTATGATGGTCACTTTGTTAATTACTATAAATTATGACAAATAAATACCCCCTTTATCAGATTCTGAGGCAGAATTAATATTTATTGAGGATGTGTTAGAGAAAGATTAGATATCTTGTAAACTCCCACAGTGATAAAAGAAAAAACATTCCAATTTACTGAATAGCTTAGATTTTGACACAGGACTTTAATCTGTGGAGGACTCAAGAGCACAGATAATGGGGTGGGGATGGACCGTGGGAGCTGGGGTGGAGGGTGAGGCAGGGGAGAGAAACGGGGAAAAAGGTGAGACAACTGTAACTGAACAACAATAAAAAATAAAATGTACAATTAAAAAAGTTTAATTTGTGGAAAAGGGCTGTCATCTTATATTCCTATACTGTGTATTCTAAATTTATATGAAAGAGGCAAATATGGTGGAAATAAGTGAATGTCAGTAGTATCAACACTTTCCAAAACACGTTCAGGTCATAGTATACAGAGTTAGCATAAACTCTTAATCTTTTATACCTCTGAATAAAAAGATACTTAAAACCAAAACTAAAGATTTGTAAGTTCCTAAAATTTCATTTTAAAAAAATCAATGCTTAGCAGAGAGCTTAAAAAAAGAGTAAGTTATTTATAAATAATTGTTGAAATAAATATATATGAATTATGTTAGTAAGTTTTAGTGTTAAATGCATTTTGCTATATTTTAAATGTTTATAATTGATAATCCATGTTTGGATTTATGTGCTAACACCCTATTAATTATAACGTTTGATTACCTTATTCTTCAAACATGCCAGATAAAGTTTACTCAACTCCTCTTTTTTTATCTGCCAAAAAAGGAAATGATCAAACAGACTAACATCTGCTTTGCATTATAGTATGGCTGACTCTCCTTCTGGGCCTCTGCCCCCAGTGCACACAGACTCAGGAACTCATACAGGCATTGGTATTCTTTACCTATTTGCATTTATACATACACGGATAAGCAAGTACAGCTGCATATGAAAATACTGGTATCATATGTATGTGTATCTATATGTAATATGGAGAGTAACAGAGGCACTGAGAGATGGAAAACTGTATTAGCAGGATCTTCTAGAATAATAAGACTTGGCAGTTACTGGACACTTAATCAGTACTAAGCAATAAGCCAAATGCTTTAAATGCTTCATTTTTCTAATTGCTCATATCTCTTTGAAATTCTTCTGTTGCCTTCATTTTAAAGATCTCACAACTAGTATGTGGTATAATTGCAATTTACAATTGGTAGGTATGATTCTAGCTATTCTTAAGCACTGGATTACATGGTCAATAATGACCAACAGAAACACTAGCTTCTCCCTTTCCATATGTCCCTTATCTATTCTTAGGTCTATTAAGATCAGTAGTACTCAACCCAGGGGGATTTTGCCCCGTGGGATATTTGGCAATGTCTGAAGACATTTTTAGTTATTATAACAGAGAGGATATTACTGGTAGAGCCCAAGAATACTGCAGACACCTACACTACATGGTACATCTCCCCAGTGATGACACACATGTAACAAAGTATTATCTGGCCCCATATGTTAACAATGACAAGGCTGAGAAACCCTGATCTGGAGAGACATATATTTGAAGAGAAATGCAAATATTTATGTGTGTATATTATATAATTATTTCACTTTAGGGGTCTTTTTAAGTTGTTAGAAGACAATGGTTCTTAAACTGTTTTATCATTCTGTAGTAGGTTATTTTTACTCACAAAACGCATAAATTTATTCCTGCTTCAGAGAACAATATTGCCACTTTGTTCTCTATATTCAACTCTGCTATATGTCCAAAATGTCTTGATTTGGTGGTGTTGACTATATCAATTTAAAAAAAAACACAATCTTGGACAAGAAGCCTGTTATGAAGTCATCTTTTTCTTAGTCCAAATGGTATGATTTGATCTATATTTTGTTGGGAATGAGACAAAAACATCTCGCAATAAATGGACATGTTTTCTCTGCGCAACATGTCCTGCCTAGAAACAGCTCGAGGCCACCGCCTTTTCCTTAATTGGCTACAGCAGCCCACGTTTCACATATTCAAAAGGACCAACAAGCCATTGTCAAACAACAGTACCCTCCAGCCTACCAAACCTTCTAGTAATGCAGATCTTCTGAAACGGAGTTTAATTCTTAGCTTTGAAATTTGGGTTGTCAACAATCATAAAACAGTTGTGGGAGGAAGAGCTTTTGCAAAGGAAAAAATGAACTAACAATGATGGAAAAGTTGCTTATGCGTATAGGTTGATGCTATGAAATTGCTAAAAATTTGATATTCTTTGCCTATTAAAATGCCATTCTCACACAGCTTGATCCATATTGGTTTTGGTTCTTGAACGTAGAAGGTAGTAATAAAGAGCAGTGGCTCTGCTGTTAGCCTGTGTTAATTGTTGGGAGCATGGCTCTGTGTCTTCCTGCTAGTGAACTTGAGATGGTTGTTTAGCCTGCTTGGATCTCGATTACCCAAAGCCTTCAGTCCCTACATTTACCAAATGTGTATATTTTGTTTGCTTGTCTTCACAAGAGCAGGGGGCTTACCTATCTTTTCATAGTTTCATTTTCATTCTTTAGCACTGGACAGAGCAGCCAGTCAATATATTATAAACATTTGTTGAATGAATAAATGTATGAAGAATAGTATTTCCTTAATAGAATTGTTGTGAAGCTTAAATGAAGTCATGTATGTTAAAGTCCTCAGTATATAAAGTAAGTGTTGAATATTAACTGTGATTATTATTAATTCAAAAAGAACAAGATACTCAGAGGGTTTTTTTTTCACGTATGTTTATCTTCAGTTTGAAACTATATTTTTGGTTCAGTGCTATTACTATAAACTTTTATCTGATTCTGGTAAACCTGTGCATCAGATACAATTACCACACTTTGAGAAATGTGATCCTAAATTTTTTATGCATATAGCCCTCTGTAAATTGTTTCATGAATGGATAAATGAATAGATAAATTCACTTCCCCTTTTCTCTGCTTCTGCCTTTCTCCTCTAGACTGTGAGAGAATACTTTCCCTCCAGAAATATCTATGATTAGGCAGGCTTCCATTGCAAATAGACAAAATTCCAAGAAGCCACCTGATACCTTTTTAAAAATCATTTTTATTGTTATTCTATTACAGTTGTCCCAGCTTTTCCCCCTTTGCCATCCTCTGCCCATCCCAACCCCATCCCCCATGGTCAGTTCTCACACTGTTGTCCATGTCCATGGGTCATTCATACATGTTCTTCGTCTAGTCCCTTCCCCTTCTTTCCACCATTATTCCCCTCACCTGCCCCTCTGGCCACTATCAGTTTGCTCCATGTTTCCATGCCTGTGGCTCTATTTTGTTTCTTAGTTTATTTTGTTCATTAGAGTTCTTTTATAGGTGAGATCATATGGTATTTGTCTTTTACTGACTGGTGTATTTCACTTAGCATAGCGTTCTCCAGTTCCATCCAGATAGCCGTGAAAGATAGGAGTTCCTTCTTTCTTTCTGTTATTATTCCATTGTGTAAATATACCACAGTTTTTTGATCCACACATTTACTGATGGGCACTTAGGCTGTGTCTAGCACTTGGCTATTGTAAATAGCGCTGCTATGAGTATAGGGGTGCATAAGTTCTTTCAAATTGGTGATTTGGGTTTCTTAAAGTATATTCCTAGCAGTGGAATTGGTGGGTCAAAAGGCAGTTGTATTTTTAGTTTTTAAAGAAAATGCCATACTGCTTTCCACAGCGGCTGCACCAGCCTTCATTCCCCACCAACAGTGCACGACGGCTCTCTTTTCACCACATCCTCACCCACACTTGTTGTTTGTTGTTTTATTAATGGT
Organism: Mormoops blainvillei; assembly: GCA_004026545.1. Lineage (NCBI taxonomy): Eukaryota > Metazoa > Chordata > Mammalia > Chiroptera > Mormoopidae > Mormoops > Mormoops blainvillei. The sequence continues at coordinate 6,085 of PVJD01004216.1, forward strand.
GACCATTCTTATTATGGTTTTAATTTGCATCTCTCTGATGACTGGTGATGTGAGATGGCAGTCAAACAGGTAGAAGCTGTGTCCACTTGCTTTTGTGCCCATCTAGTGTCTTAATGAGGTTTTAGCCACTGTGTCTCTCATACCAAGATTCCCATAGTTCTTTGGCCACATGACTAGAAACCAGATCTTTATTCTTTTTCTCTTCTTAGTTTTAGTTATATATTTTTATTTGTTTTTAATAATTTCAAAACTTTAAAAAATTATCATAATTGTCATTAGTTTCAAGTGTACATCATGGCAATTAGATATTTATAAAACTTACAAATTGGTCACCCTAGTAAGTTAGTACCCATCTGACATGACATGTAGTTATTACAATGTTATTGACTGTATTCCCCATACTGTGACCAGATCTTTTGGTGCCCTTATTTATCTTGGGCAGGAGTACATCCCTATATACATGATGTGAGGATGATGATGGCTCTGTGCTTTACTGATTCACAACTTATTTAAAAACTGACTTTCCCTGTGGTGGATTAGGAAAAGTTTTCCTTGCCATTGGCAAAACAAAGCAATATTAATGAATCAACTGTCAGAATTGTATACTTGCCTTTCCTAGAGCCTCATCTTGTTTCAAACGGGGCTGCTGTTAAACAAAATTTTGTACCCTGAAGCCACCTCTGGACCAAATCCTCAGCATCTAAAAGAGTGGTTATTACTCAGAGATGTCTTGTTTTACAATAACTTATAGAATTTCTAAAAATGATGCTTACCTTAGCTCTGCCCAATGGAAATTCTGACCCAATAGGCAGAAATGTCCATACCCTTTATAGATAAATGCCTGTTAGAATCTTTGTTCTAGAACAGGGCTTCTGAAACACACCGAATACTAATCACCCACCGAACTAATAACCATGTTGATACCCGAGCCTAATTCTCAATGAACCCGATGCAGTGGTTCCAAGATGGAACAACCAAATCTACGTTTTAAGTAAATGTCCCGGTCAACCTGTGTTTCACATTCTCTTACCACATTTTGAGAAATGTGGCCCTAAATTTTTTTCACATGTAGCACTCTGCACCTTGTTTTGGAAATGAATGATAAATGAATGAGTGAATATACCCATTGTGTGGAATGGTTGTGAAATTTAAATGAGATCATTTATGTAATGTTCTACATATACTGTAAATGTTTGGTGTAGCTCTAATTGTGAGCAATTTGAAAATATCCATAGATCCAAATGTTTTGAAAAAAGCCGTAGATCTATATGGGTCTTTTTTTCTTTTCCTTATTTATAAGTATTGTTCTCATCAATGTTCACCTTGAAAGTCTAGTGAGAGGGTCAAGCAAATAATTACATGCATTAGTATTTGACTCATTATGATAATATCAATACAATAAATGAAACACTTAAGGTGCTATGATAATAAGGGGAGAGCAGAATCCACTTTGAGGGCTTGGAGAAGTTTTCTGGAGAAAGTAGTGTTCTTTTTGAACCAGAACTTAAAGGATAAAGTAGGGATAAGCCAGGTAAAAGAAAAACAAAGGAAGAGTCCAAAGGAGCAGGAATAGCATGGGCAAAGTCCACTGGTTAGTAGAGCGCTTAGAAGTGGGCGAGAGAGAGTGAAAACCACAAGGAGACTGGCCTTTATCCACATAAGGGATGGTGGTGACAGGATAGGGTGGTGGCAGTGGTAGGGAGAAAAGGGCAGTAATGGAGAGATCCACAAACTGTACTGGAAGTAGAAGCAATGGTTTTCAGTGATGTATTGGCTGAGGGCAGTGGCAGAGGAAAGGAGGTGTTGGGTGATCTCTAGGTTTCTGGCATAAACTGGTGAGCAGTGGTTCTTCAGCTTCACAACCCACAATCACCTGGTAGCTTTTTAAAAAAGAACCCATGCCTGGACCCTACTTGTAAAGATTTGAAATTAATTTATTTGGATCAGGTCCAGGCCTCAATAGTTTTTAAAACTCCCAGCTGATTCTAAAATGTAGCACTCCAAGTTAAAAATTACTGGGTTAGGTGGCTGTACCACTCACTGAGCTATGGAAAAGGATCAGGGTTTTGGGGAAATACAGTAAATCCCATTTTGCTCATAATGAGTTGGAGGTATCTGTAAATACTTGCGATACCAAGCAGAGAGCTGGATACCCGGCCTGGGCTCAGAAGATGATTTTGGATTGTGATGTGACTTCACAATGGTATCTGAAACCATGGGAGCTTCCTTGGCTTTGGCCACAATGAGGGTCATCTGAATTATAATAAACCGCTGCCTCTTGTTACCCTTTGAAAAATTCAGAAATACCACCACCCCATAAATTTCAACCAATCCTTTCTGGTGGTTCCCAATAATGGCATGTGCAAATTTATAAACTGTTGTCTCATTTTCTTCTACTCTGTCATTGAGGTCTGTTGCCTCACAAGATGCCTGGAGGTGGTACTTCTCCACTAGCACCACTGGTGGAAGGAGGCCAGTGTGTCAGGAGGCTGCCCGTCTGTGGTGCTCTGGAGCTCAGAAGCCCACAGAACTACCTTTCATTCATTGGAGTTACACCCTGCATTAACTGCACCACAGCAGAGCCATGGAGGGTCTTACAAGCCCTCGCCCCAACTCTGTGTCAAAGCTTGAACAAAGCAGTCGCACAGCACCACCAGGTCCACAGTGACTCCTTCGGCCTTTTCTTCTACCCATTTTCTCAGTGTGGTTCAAATGGGTGCCCAAAGTACCCAGCTTAGGAGAGAGGAGCCATATGATGGAGAGCTCTTGCTGCTGTCTCCATCCAACTCCCCTCGCCCGCCATCAACAGGATCCAAACATTTTTTCTCTGAGGGAAAAATTATCATGAAGCCCCTGGTCAATAAAAGTGTTCAAGGCCTGGCTGCATCTCAGCAGCACTGGGTATGGGTTCAGTAGTGTCATAGATTATCTCTTGCCTTGAAAATGTGGGGCAAGGAGACTTGAAGTTTGATTAAATGGAATCAGAGGTGACTTTGCTCTCTATCCAAATTAATATTCTTTCTAGAAGATGTTTACACCAAATATGGAGAGCAAGTTATCTGATTGCCAGAGAAATACTGCCAGACAGCACTGAAAATTACATATTAATAAGAAAAACAAGTGTATATTCTTTGGCAAATGTTTTCAAAAGTTAAAATAATCCAAATTATATTTGCTGTGGTATATTAAATGCTCCAGATGTTAGTAAAATAGAAATGATTAACACAGATGGTTGCAGCCTTAAGAGCAGTTTAAATTGTAAAATGAAGTGAAAAACAGCCTAGGTAGCTGGCCACTCAATCTTTATGAAGAAAGACAATGTATGACACAAAAATGCTCCTTATGAATCATAATACAGAACTTGACGCGGTGATTGGGGCAAGCCATCCGAGATAGAAGGAAAGTCCGTTCTTTTTTCTTTCGGACTACAGTTTGAGAAAGGGTCAAGCACACAGCAACATGACATTTCTGAAGTCAGTCTAGGTCATTTCAAGTGGCCTCAAGGAGCTACCGTAAGCAATGTGTTATAGAAGCTCTTTGGAAAAGCCGGTGTTCACATACGAAGGAAATGAACAGGCATAAATTAAAAAGGATTCATTTGCAGTCTTACAGACCTGTCACAATGGTCTTCATAATGTGTATTTGATCACTTTCAATGAACAGAATTCATTTCTATTATTTCCTACTTATGTATGAAAGAAACTTTGGGTGCTTCTTTTGGCAAGAAGAAATTTTGGATCTCATTCTCTGCAGACTGAAGAGCTTCTTTCTTCCCGTTTTAAATAGAAATGAAAAAACCATTGAAGAAATTTTGCATAGGTTTCTCTTTTTGCAGAGGCACTGTTATGCCACCTATTTTTAAAAAGCTGGTAAATGGCCATAAATATTTCAACCAGGAAAGCTGTAGGAATATAAACTCAACACTGAAGAGGAAGAATTGCTAATAATGCCGGTAATAATTGCTAGACAACTAAGCATTGACGTTTCTCCAGGAAGGCTTAGTAGGACAATGTAAACTGATTCTGGCTGTACGACTTTTCCCCGAGTCTCAGGTGTTTTATTAAGAGAAAAGTAAGTGTAAGGGCATTGGGGGAAGGTCTGGCGTTACTTGTTGCCAGAAAGGCAGTAATCATCTTTGTACAAATGAAGGGGACTACAGAATCCACTTTTCGGTCACACATTTTTGTTTTAGAAAGTGGTGTATTTGAAATTTCATCTTATTAATATTGCGGAAACATCAGCAAGTACAAGATATTTAGTGAGAATCTGTAATATCTGCTCTAGAGAACTTGAAACGATGTTGCATTGTCTTCTTCACTCATTGGTCATTAACAAAAAGAATCTGGGACAATGATTGCTTAGGGTAATTTGTGGAGGGGCCCTCAATGCCATCAGATCTGAGGCTGTCTTCTAACAATACCTTGCAACATCATCTTTAGTAGAAAACACATTTGTAAATAATATAATGTACTTGCACACATAATTTCCAAAACATTAATATATTGCTTCACTATATTAATTATTTTTAATAAAATTGTTATTTTATTAAAATCAGAAGTTAATTTTAATAAAATTCTGTGTATTTTAAAACAAATATGAGAACAAAGCTGTATGAAAAAAATGTGCTAGTCAGATGCTTCCACATATAGAGACGCTGTGGGTATAACAGAAGAATAACCCAAGTGAATTATATTCATGATGAAAACGTCTCAAGAGGCATTGGCATCACGATGTGCTTTTCTTGAAATTTTTTCTTTTAATCTCGATAAAGTACGATGGAAACAAAATACAATATTCCATCAATTTACATGCTATTTACATTTCTAGAAAACAGTGTATATTAAAACAGTTCCAAATGCTTTGCATTTATATGTAAACTGGATTAGATTCTCAGCTCTGAAAATTACAAACAAATTTTAAATTCACATGAATGTCCACTGGGAAAACATAAATCTACATCTGAGCACAGACTATTTACTGTGTGTGACTGTCCCATACATTCCTGGAAGTCTAGTATCCCTGGACCCCGCACATTAACTTCTGGTAGGTTTCCCAACCTTGGAGACACACAAAAATCATGCTCGAGGGAACAATAACCCCTGTTGCCCCCACTCCCTGTGGAGAACTGCTGTTTAGACAGTCAGAAGAAGGGGTTGGAGATGTCCCCATGTGATTCTTCTGCACTGCAAAAAGCAAAATTTTAATGAAGCTGAGATGGTGGACAATGAAGGCTCTTGCTGCAAGGCTAAATGATGACACACATCCCATGCCAGACAGTTCCAAAGCTCTGATGTTTAGTCATAGCATGTTGAATGATATATTGAAAAGATCTTAGAACTCCACTACACAAGCCCCTTCAATAAAAGGTGAGGAAATTGAGACCCACGTAATGTAGAACAGTTACTGAGCACCTGTAATGGAGCTTTATATTATTTTTTGTCACAAAAGCTAGGTGATTAAGATATTATTTCTCTATTTCACAAATGAGACATCCAAGGCTTCCTGAAGGGCAGAAGCTCCCTGGTCAGTCCAACTTCATATTCCGTGTTTTCTCTGCGACATCTCCTGTGGGCAAAATCTCAAAACCGATTAGTGAGCCAAAAACGACTCTTTCTATAGCCTTCTTATCCAGAGATGTCTAGCGCTATTCCAATGCTTACTTTCCCCTTCTGCGGTGACCTCGTCGCCCTATTCTTGTCCTGCCCCTCTGTTTCAGGGGCTGGCAGGCTGTACCACTTGGGCCACATCCAGCCTGCTACCTGGTTTTGTAAATGAGGTTTCACTGAAACTTACTACTGATGGCTGTTTTCATGCTACAAGGGTAGAGTTGAGTGCTCATGATTGAGGCCACATGACCCACAAGCCTAAAATATTTACTTGTTTGGCTCCTTATAGAACAAGTTTGCTGACCCTTGCTTTACATTAAAAAAAAAAAAAAAACTTCCCTTGTGTTGCCATGTATGTGTATGACAGATACATGGTCTGTCCAGAAACTATCCAGCCAGGCAATATGAAAAATGGAGACCTTTATTAAAGAAGATACAAGATACAAGAAACATTGTACATAGGACAATGATGCCTCAGTCCCCTTCAAAGTGGACATCTTGGGATCTCACACAGCTTCCCCAGTTGCCATCAGCTGCCCCATCTTATTTTCTTGGATATCACCAATGGTCTGAAATTTCTACCCTGTCAAAGGTGATTTTAGTTTTGGGAAACCAGATATTGCAGGGCACCAAATAGGGGCTTTAGAGAGGCTGAGTCACCTGGGTGATTTGATGTTTCGCCAAAAATCTCTGCACAAGATGTGATGCATGAGTGGGTATGCCAGTCGTGATGAAGCTGCCAATCACCAGTTGCCCACAACTGCAACCTTCTGAATCACTTGAATAGTGTCCATGGAGGAATTCAAGCTTAATGCAAAATTTAATGCAGATTCATTGGTCTACTCCCTCAGTCATTTTGAATGCAATGGCCACACAGCACTCAACAGTGTTTACCGCCCCCACTTTCTAGCACAGTGAAGTTGTCATTGTTCACACATGCACATTCCAGTCCACTCTTCTTGGCTGCCAGGTTACATCGATATCAAGCGAACTGCTCTCATTATATTGAAAATGGCTGGACTTTTTCTGAACCAACCTCATATATATCATATTGCTAATATATATCATTTCCTTATTTGCCCTTGATAGCACATTAATTATTATTAATTACTTAGTATGTTATTGTTTTTAGAATAATATCTGTATTTCTTAATATGTGCCTCCTAGAAATAGTTAATTAATACAAAAAAATGACTCTAAAGATGGAAAGTTACCATAGGAGTGAAGAGAAAGAATGAACCTGGGACAAATGGGCCTGTTCTTGTTCACCCAATGACTGCACGTAATTGCTGTCTATGGGAAGAATGAGCTGAATCCCTCATTTTCAAAATTAAAATTAAAAAGAGCATCTAAAGATCTTCCAGTTTATTTTTAATTAATTAAGCTTTTATAGCAATATCAGTTGGTCACAAATGGGAACTAATTATTTTCTAATAGTACAAATATCTGCCTAGATTAAAAACAGAGACTCTTCGACAAATAAATAGGAGAAGTATGAAAGTTGTTCTTTGCTGAGTCAGATAACATTTTCTTTATCTCATTCTCAAGTGATGTTATTCCATATATTGACTATATATAGTAGAGTATATATTTTAAAAGTGTCTTTTAGGAAAGAAAAACTTTTATTTAGTTAGTGGGCAAATGTACCAGTTATCAATTTATTGCCTCTCAGCCCCAAATTCACCTTTTTCCTGCTCTGTGATGACAAAGGTGGGCCTCGTTGAACACTGTTAGTGCGTACAGGGTGTCAGGGAAGCTGGAGGAGAGAGTTTTTACTTTCCGATTCAGGGTTGCTCATCTAGTTGAGCTCCTGCAGAGTAAATAGCTTTTTCCAGCAGTGTCCTGGCATCAAACAGCAAGTGAGACCTCCCCAACTTCCTCCAGCACAACCCCCAGCCCCCTTGGGTGGTTTCCAGCTGCGAGTTCGATGGCACTCCTAAGGACAACTGAATTCTATGGATTTACCAGCCTGTTTTCCAGTGAATCAAGAGCAATCCTTTCTCACACCCCTGCCACCTCCAGGTGGTTTTTCATGAGTCCAGATGGTGCCCAAGCTGACTTTCTAGCAAGTCAGTAACAACCTGACCTGGTAGCTTCCCATTGAATTTCATCACTGCATAGTAGGAAGTTCTCAGATGGCCTGACCACAGGGAACCCTCTTTGACCTAGAACAACCCACTGAACTTTTCCAGCATCTGGTGGGCTTCAACTATACTCTCTCCCATGGGATCTAAGTCCCAATTTGTGGCGAAGATTCTCTTTAAGTTTGTTCCTTCCTTGAGTACATCCCCTCAGTAGCCCTTGAGTAACCCTTAGAGCCCCCTTGCCCTTCGCCAACTCCCTATTACTACTCCGTTCCTCTTTTGCTGCCTCTTTATACTGAATTTTCCCTGTTTCAACTACTGTGTATTTTCTGTCTTCTGATTGGAATGTAATTAATACAGCAGAGAAGTAGGAAGAAACATTTTATACAGTAGGCAAATTAAGTTCTCTTAAGTACAAACTGTCCAGGGATTAGACTTTTGGGTAAGCCTTATAATGAAATTACTAAATCATTTTCTACCCCCGAACATGATCCCCTTGGCATATGAGAGTACCTCCGGGAACTATTGTTGATGATAACAATGGGACAGAGAAAAAACTCATAGTTCTTTCAGCCTCCTAGAGAAAACAGGCAAGGGCATAAAAGGGAAGTTTCCCCTTTAGGTCTTTTGTGTTGAAGTCTTGTTTGAGTTCTGTTTGTATCATGGTTCTCTCGCATATTAGTCAGATTTATTCTTATTATTTCATGGGAATGTTATGACTTCCTTCCTTCTTTCCTGGTTTACCTTTCTATGTAAGAAAACTCAGGCAATCCTGCAGTTAGAGACAAGAAGTTTACCCAAAGCTCCGTTTCCATGCCAACCTGCTCCCAGAGGCAAGTCAGTCCCGAGGAACTTTGTTACATTGACTCAGGTATCCTCGATTCCCTTTCTTTTCCTTTTCTGTTTTGAGCTGCCACCTACCTAATTTGTCACCATATCCTCCACAGACTCTCCAATTAGGTGCCTCTTCAGATACCTAATATTTAGAGGACAAAGTTCTCACTCGTCTTCTGTTTATCTCTCCGTGTCAGGTGCTACTTATAACTGTAGTATCTGTTCTACATTAACAGCTAGTTTATTTGCATTTAAACCTTCAGGTTTAAATTTCTTTGAATATAGTCAGTATACAATATGTCAAAATGTAGATTCCTGGATCCTATTCTAGACCTAGTGACGCAGATCCAGAGAGAGCCAGGGTTCAAAACCCTGGTTTTCTAGTATTTTTTCTTCCATACTAAACTGGTGGTCCAGTTAGTAACAGTTTATAGTGTTGTCCCCTAATAGATATTTGCATTTTAATATGGTAACCTCTAGACTTAGAAGCCATTTCTCATTGGTTCTAGCAGAACCAATCTGATCTGCATCTAGATCAGAACAAGGTGTGAATCTGGACATTTAAATCTTTATTAGGGACCTCGGAGCCCTTGCATGAAGGTTTGCTACAGACGGCTTTAGCCTCGGAGGCTAAAGGCCTTCGGTTCAAAGTGCGATGAAATTGAGCTTCCTACTGGGCTGCTCAAGACAACAGTGGGGTGCTCATTTCCATTTGTGGCGACACAGGTTTACACAGACCAGTGGAATCATGCTGGCTGCTGCTGGTATGGAGGAGAAGGTGTGAGGCTAAGGGGTAGATGGGTTCTCTATAAAAACTGACTCCATCCAGGATAGAGAGAGGAAATAGAGGTCAGGAGAAGATTGGGGGCAGGGTAACCATCTTCGGTTACGCCTAGGTGAGGGGTGGGTGTGCAATACTAGATGGACACACACTGAGTGTTCCCGTTACTCTTACCACCCTCAGAAATGTCACAATACTTGAGTAACAAGGAATTAAAAATAAATTATTTGAAAACTCTACCTGCCTTTTGTACAAGTATTATATTATGGAATCCCATGGTTACCAGACACAGCAACACATCAGAATCATCTAAACGGCTGATTAAAATATATGGGTTATTGGATCCTCCAAATTTACTGAATGAGAATCTTTGAGGGAGAAACCTTGGGATATCTGTCTGCCTGTCTGTCTGTCTATCTATCTAACTCTTTTATCTACCACCATTTTTCAAACTTTTTATTTTGAAATTATTATAGATTCATGGGAAGTTGCCGAAAAATGTTAAAGGAGGCCCCCACATACCCTTCGACCAGTTTCTTCCAGTGGTAACATCTTGCATAACCACAGTACAGTATCAAAACTCGGATTATTTATTTTTATAAGCTTTCTAGATAATTATTTGGATACCTAGAAACTGCTGAATAAAGAATAATTATTCAAAGAAATGGGTTAACTTGGCAACTTATAATCCTGTAATTTTAGCAATCTCAAATCATCCTTTATTCACCCATAATTAGATAGTTCATTCATTTGCCTGATTAGAGAAATAATTCAAAATGATTTGTTGAAAATCTCTAAGTAGTAACCTCTCTCCCCCTACACACTTTTTGAGGCTTTGCAACCTCTCACTCAGTAACCCAGCCTGTATCGAAGACTTTTTCTTCAAGTTTCTGTGCATCATCCTACCGGTACTTTGCAGACAAAATGGAAGTGAGAAACATTGAAAAAGCAGATCTGTTTTGAACTATACTGATAGCTACTGGAATCTTTTCATCTTCCCTGTGAAATTTTCTTTTCAGAAAATACATCTCATTTCACCTTACTTTTCATTCCCTCTATGTTACAATTACTTCTTACTAGTGGAACTAAATTAAAAGGCTTTTCCCCCATGGCAAGTCACTCAGCTATTAACTTATTCATTAAATAACTGATACATTTGACAGAAAAAATACCCCACTAGAGAATAGATAATAGTATTCAGCAGATTTATCCTTTTTTTTCTTTGCTAGAATAAGAAAGGAGCCCCAGGAAAGGCAGTTCGGTGGAATGTTCCTGTGGCTCAAGAACTTGATAAGAGAACATGTAGGAAATCTTTCAATCAACAGAATATTTTATAGTTACTGTTTGGGAAAATTTGGTGCGTGCTACTTTTGTGTGTGGCGGGGGGAAGGTTTGTTGTTGTTTTTTTAAACAGATGCCCTGCTTTCCCATTTGCACCAAAAAGTCCAGGCACACTGAGTCCATAAATGCCTACCTGGTAAATGTTCTCATCATTGAATGGAAACAACCATGACTGATGGGAGAAGAGCATAAATGGTGTGAAATGTTGCCTAGCAACTATATACCCTATTGGGTGTAGCTTCCCTGTCTCTCATTCTGCATTTTGCATAAAACCTCAGAAAATGTTTAAGTTCACAACAATAACTCATTTTTCTTGTGGAAACAAATGAGCAAATAAAAGCAAGGGGATCTGTATAATATAAAGAGCAGTTTGTGGTTTTAATTTAATCCAAACTAAACCTGAAGGAAACTTTATGAATGTTAATCTTTGGATTCCATTACTCAATAAATATTAGATCAATTATTTCCAATATATCCTCCCATTTATCCAACTATCCTCAGAAATTTTTTAAAAAGATTTTATTTATTTTATTTTTAGATGGAGGGGAAGGGAGGAAGAGAGGGAGAGAAACATCAATGTGTGGTTACCTCTTGCGCGCCCCCAACCGGGGACCTGGCCCGCAACCCAGGCATGTGCCCTGACTGGGGAATCAAACCAGCGATCCTTTGGTTTGCAGGCTGATGCTCAATCCACTGAGCTACACCAGCTGGGGCTCAGGAATATTTTATATTTATTTTGTAGCCTGTTACGTCATGTGCTTTTATTAGTTTTCTATGAATGTGTAATTAATTATCCCAAAATGTAGTAGCTTAAAATGATAAACATTTATTTTCATTTCTGAGGGTCAGGGACCTGGGTGCAGCTTAGCTGAGCATCTCTGGTTCAGTCTCTCACAGGCTGCAACCAAATGTCCTCTGGGGCTGCAGTCACCACCAGCTTCTCGTGGGGCAGGGTTGGCAGCATTCAAGCTCACTTATGGCTTATGGGGCTTCTGCAGACCTGCAGGGCTGTGGGCTGGATGGAATACCTCCTTGCCACACGGGTCTCTCCGTAACACAGCTCCCCCCATGACAGGTGACTTCCCTCAAGGAGAGCTAGGAAGAGAGCAAGAGAAGGAGAGAACGACAAAAGCCAGATTCTCTTTGTGACTTGTTCTTAGAAACAACACCCTGTCACTAGCAGTGTGTTCTCTTTGTAAGAAGTGAGTCACAAGACGCAGCCCAGCCTCAAGGGAAGAGAATTATACGAGGGAATGGACAGCAGGAACCACCACAGTATTCCAAGGATACGCAATATGACTCCTTGCCTTTGAGGCGTTTTCCATATGCATCTGTGGAAAGTACACTTATTTACAAAAGAATAACTAATGAGGCAGTACATGAATTATGCAACCAGTGAAGAGCAGAAGAGTTCACAGGAGGAAGAAGCCGGGGTTAAGGCGGTCATGGAAGTTTAGTGTAATGGGATTAAATATTTTGGCCAGGATGCAGGATAAACTTTGGGCATGTCACAGGAAGAGACAGGATATTCAGAGGTTGAGAATAAGCAGTTGTAAAAAGTGGAAGACTCTTTAGGGACTTAAAGGGACTTAAAATGGCTAAAAGTGATATATAATCGATAACGGTATTATCTCAGGCAAAAGCTCAAACTCCTTCCCAGGCTACATCTACCTGCATCTACATATCTATATCTGTATCTCTATCATCTGTCTCTACCTCTCTCCGTGGCTCTTCAGCTGGCAGCACCCTGTATGTGTCCTAAGATAGGTCCATGCAATGTTCCAAGTGAGCCCTGCTTTCCTCACCTGCGTGCACTGGTAGATAGTGTTCTCTTCTTCTCCATAGTTTGCTTTGTGAACGTCTATCATCCTGTCAGCAAGCATTGTTTTCTGGAAAGCTACCACTGAAGAAGCAAGAGGAAGGCGTGGCCCACCTTTTGCAGCCAGCCTGCCTCCCCCCGGGGCTGGGCGCCCAGCCTCCGGCCTTGCCTTGGCCTGTGTTGTTTGGTACTTGCCTGCCCCCCCTTTTGGTAAGTAGAGAGCTCCCCCAGGGCAAGAACTGTGCTTTAATTTCTTTCTTTCTGTGACTAACACAGTGCCTGTTAATTTAATAGGTGCTCTTATAGGTTTGTTCAAGAAAGGACCATCATCCATTTAATGAGAACGGGGTGGGGTTTGGGGGGCGGGGGGATGGGACCGTGAAGCAGATGAAGCCAGTGCAGCAGGGGGACTGGGCTGGGGAGAAGTGATGTCATTGCAAACAACCATAGACAAGGACAGCGAGGTCAGGGAAGAGCCTCTTCCTCCCCTTCTTTTTTCTCTCTCTCTTTCTTCTTGGCCATTACTTAGATGTGTTTCTGTCTGATACAAGCGGTTTTGGGTTCTTTTTTGGATCTTATACCATAATGAAAGGTAAAAGAGATGGTATAGTTTAATGGAGCATTTCCCACAATGTGTTTTATTAACATAAGCAAGCATTTACTAAGCATACAAACAAAAAGCAATATAGGAAATGATGCTGAGTTAAACAAAGTTTTGTTATTGTTTTTAATTGTAGAACTTCACAGAACTTTTAATGCGTGCACTGTTTATCTCTGGAGGCACATTTAATATGGAAGACTACTTAAATGTATTGGACTAACTAAGAAACTGTTTTTACAAAACTATCTCTTGCAACCCATGGATAATTCTTTGAAAAATTTAGTAGTGTATTTTACCCTGGACAGAGACCCAAGTCATATATTCCTATAACTTCGACTTGCTTCTGGTGTGACATTCAACAACTACCTAAGTTTTACTCTATATCCAGCCCGAAAATGAAAATAATAAAACCTGACCTTCACCAACCTCTGTTGGGATATTATAAGATTCAATAAAATAAGCACAGCAAACCATAAAGAGCAGGTCGTATTCTTGCTCAGTATTTGATCTTCAGTAGTAATGTGACACAGAGAAACATTTCCTAGGGCCACCTTTTAAATCACTTAAAAAATAAGAACCAGATTCCAAAATCTTTTAAAGTGACTACAGTGTGTTTCAAATGAACTTTAGAGAAGTAGGAGACAGAAATACACGATTGTATGTGACTCTGAGAGTTAAGGACCAAAAAGAGAGAAGGCCACCGCTGAGTGTCACTGTTTCTGCCAGTTTTTTCTGCTTCTGGCTTTGCTTTGAACTTTAGTTTCTTTCAAAGATTGTCTGAGGACTGAGGAGAGGGGTCACCTTGAGTAACTTTATTCTACTGAAAGTGAAGTTCTTCTCCCAGCGCCTATTCAAATCCTGCTGAGGTACTTTCTCTAAAGAGACTTCTTTTTTTTTTTTTTTTTTATAAGCCTCTCTATTCAGTAACAGTGACTGAAGTATCGGTTGACTTGAAGAGGAGTCAACCAACACTAAATCTCAAGTAAAAGGAACTGAGAGCTGATTTTCTTTTAAATTTTTATTACTGATTTGAGAGGGAGAGAGAGAGAAACATTGATTTTGTTGTTCCACTTATTTATGCATTCATTGGTTGATTCTTATATGTACCCAGACCAGGGATTGAACCCACAGCCTTGGCATACGTGGATGTCCTAACCAACTGAGCTACTGGACCAGGATCTGAAAGCTGATTTTAAAGGATAGGTTTATAGGTGAACGTGTATTCTTATTGGCACTGTATTCGGAGATGTTGAAACATTTCTAAATCCCCCTTTCCTGCCCCCCCCGCCCCCAGGAATTTGCTTCAATTCCACTTTGAGGGCTTTGTCCTCTGTCCGAAATGTGTCCAATTGTAGATCTGCTGGTGATTAAGGCCTTTATCGCTTCATCTTTAAATGTGCTCACTTTGCAGGGCCATTGTGAGAGCTAAATAGATTCACTTGCTTAGCGGGCATTCAACAAATGGTAGCCGGACGTTTTCCTTTAGACTCACAGGGTTCATCAGCTCAGACACTTCAGGCCTAACCCTTCGGGCCTCTGAAATCTAATTGCTCTTTGAGAATACAAAGGTGAAATTCTATTCCTTGCAAGGTTTGCCCTGTAATTTACATAGCAATTCTTTCTTGAGTAGTACATTTTTCTTTTTCTATAAAGAGTTTATATTATTATTTTATATCATCATATTTAAGTATGAGTTCTATTTAAATTTAGTCGACAATGTGTAACAGAGTAATACTGTGTGTGTGTTTTTTATTAACACGTATACATTATATGGTGATTATTTGCTGTGGTTATTGCCTAATTAAAGTGCTACTAAACTGTGTTTTTGTAATACACAAGGTCCCATCATTTAGGTGAGGTAGAGGCTCTGAGCTGAGCCTCGGTAGCTCTGCCCACCGTTGACTGAGAGGAAGGGTCTGAGGCTGCTGGAGTTTGGGTCTCTGTCCTCACCCTCAGGCCAGGTATGTCCAAGGAATGCACTTAAGTGGTGGGAAATATATGCTGTAGAGAGATAAATGGGAAGCTGGGAGGAAGAACTAATTAGGAGAATGTAATTTTGAGACATGAAATCAGTGTTTTAGCCCCCAACCACCCCACTTCCCAGGTGTCTGTCTGCCCAAACCACTGAATGAACAGCATGCATTGTTCCATAAAGAAGGCATAACCCTGTTAAAAAATGGGATGTATTGGCTTTTAATTTAAAACAGAATATTTTTATTAGTCTGAAAGCAAACGCTTTTGATTATTGAAAATGTCTGGCTTGTTTGAGGATGATTTTTTTCTCAGAACTCCCAAAGCAGACATTCAGCTTGAAGATGATCAGGCAATCTACATGGTGGAACTGTGAAATGGGAGTAAGAGGATGCAGTGCGAGGAAGTTTCTTGGCACGCAGAATGAAGAAAGCCCTCCTGGTCATCGAAAGATGGAGCCTAGGAGAGAGACAGAGAGAAGAACCAGACATCAGTCCCCGGTGTTCTAATTTCCTCTTTAATGGTGAATGCCGAAGAAGGAATTAACAACATCCAAGTAAGTTTGGGGATCCCAAAGACCTCTGGGGCCGATGCCCTGTTTTCCTTGGCAGAGCCTGGAAAATGGAAAGTTTCACAAAGTGCCATGCATCTAAAATGCCAGGGGCATTTGACAATAATTGAAGGAGATACCAAAGAACGTGGGCCTGAGTGAAGTCTCATGTTGGTGTGGTATGGAGAAAACACATAAGAAAAACTTAGGCCCCCAAGGACATTCTTTTTTTTTTTTAAAGCTATTTTTTAAAAATATTTTTATTTATTTATTTATTAGAGAGAGGGGAAGGGAGGGAGATAGAGAGGGAGAGAAACATCAATGTGTGGTTGCCTCTTGAGCATTCCCTGCTGGGGAACCTGGCCCACAACCTAGGCCCTGATGGAATCGAACTGGCGACCTTTCAGTTCACAGGCTGGCACTCAATCCATGAGCCACAGCAGCCAGGGCTGTTCTTTAGTGCTATATGCCCTAGTGATCAGCGGGAGGACTACTGTAGCCAAAGGGGCTGTAGAGTAGGGGATCCTTGTGACTGGAGGCTAGAGCAAAGTCTGTGGACATCGAGCACTGGTGACAAGATGCATCTGAAGACCAAGAAAGACAATCTCAGCTCAGAAGGATTCTCAGAAGGATTCCCAACTCAGAAGGTTACATCACTGAAGAAGCAGCCATGATAGAGGACAACTCAGAGACCAAGCAGGATGTGAAATATCACCTGGAAATTTGGATGTTCCACCATTGTGTCTGAGGACATGTCATCTTCATTCTGCACCCAGATACTAATATTTGGAAGGAGGGTGAAAAGAATTTAAGTGATGAGAGAATCTTAAATACAAGATAAAGATGTATATTCTGACTTTTGTGGTAAGGAGACACCCAGAGTGGATAGAACAAGATAGTTGTGAAATGAAATTGCATTTAAAAAAAATCTGACTGTATACGTGTGAGATTCATATCTGTCCTATAGGCAAGAGATCTCTGAAATCTGGTCAGCCCTTTTAGGACAGAATCCATTTGTCTAGGAATGAGAATCCTGAAACATGAAAGATTAACCCAAAGCTATTAGTATACTCTACAACTAATTTCTTTTGTTTCTCTTTGGAGTTTTAAAATAATCCTTTGTGTGCCAGGATAGCTGAGGCCTGAATTTTAAAAGAAAGATTAGCATCTTCTTGGGCTGCATCTGAGCTTCTAGGAATCAAAGTGAGAAAATGCTGATACCAACATTATAGTCTATGAAAGCACCTTAGGAACTTCTCAAGTTGTGGAATCTCCTAGAGCTCTTAACTGCTCGGTCTTAAAAGGATCTGCATATTGCTGATTAATGGAGGCCATTCCTTAATAATCTTCATGATGACAGCATCCTCTTCTCTGCCACCCTGCCATAGTCTCCTGGGTGGTTGGACAAGAGAAGCCGAAAGCGATTGTATGCATAATACATGGATGGCCATGAGACTGGATTGAGCAGAAGGGGACAGGAATTGGGGTCTAGTTAGACTGAGAGGGTCTGGAATATAATAGGTTTAGGCAGGCAGGCACGGTGTAGTCCAAAAGGCTGTGCTAAGACAAGGAGAAGTTGCCTAGTACTGGGGAAGTCTAGCCTTCGTGAGATCCAAGTCTATCCAGGTGACAGCTGTGGGTGGTAAACATTGACATAAATTTAATACTATGCAAAATGCTGAGGGAGGTAGTAAACCCCAACTGGCTTCTTGCTCAACCATAGAGATGGATTGAGTATAAATGCGCCTGATGGAAAAAATATCAGAAATGAGGTAGAAAAAAGGGAGAAATCTCGCAATGTGGTGAATGGCTGGCTTCTCCTTGTTTTATCCCAACAGTACATGTCTGGAGGCATGAATACATTCACCTCCTGCTTGAAGGTAGGCTCCTTACCAGTCTTCAGGGCCAATGTCATCCACTCCCAGATAAAGATACACAACTCATATCTTTACACACTCCAGTTGTTGAGTGGTTCCTGCCCTGTATCTGTTCCCACTGCTAAATAATGGACTTCAGCCTGTTTGCCGGGTCTGAAGCCCTACTCTAGTTGTCTTCTAGAGGCAGGATTCTATTTTGTTCTTCTTTAATTCTCCCAGTAACTTCAGCCCACCCTCAGTGCTGTTTGCTCTTGGTCTTGACAGTGATAATGGTGACATGTCCTGTTATCTAATGCTTTCAAACTCACAGTGTTTATGACATTCAAGTAAGATATTACATGAAAGAACTGGGAAACAAAATACAAATTTCTTAATTGCAATGTGGTATTAACAGATAAAAATGCCAGTTGTTTTTTTTTTTAAATCCTGTAACAGTAAGCTCATAAATAACTGAGCATTCAAGTGGTAAAAATTTTAGTGTCACCAAATAAGTCAATGACTGAATAGCAATTAGTTCAAACTCTTTTCAGAGTTTTAAGGAAGTTTTTTTTTTTTTTTTTTGCCACAGGAGGACACTTTACTTGAAAAATAAATGTCTATTGGCTCCTCCTAACCTTCTTCCCTAATTGTGAAAGAAAACCAAACAGTAAGTCACAGAACTCCCTGCTTCTTTCTGTGCCAACTCTTTCAGACCACACAGAAGCAAGAGCTAGATGATTTGGCAGAGCTCTCTGACCTGAGGAGAGATTCAGCCATGAGACAAGAGGAGGGGAAGCTGACCGTGGTGTCACTAGGCCAGGGCAGAGGAGTGGTTATAGGCAGTGCTGGTGAACTGCCTACACCCTGGGTGGGAGCAGATGGGTGGGGGGGTCTGACCCTCTGAGCAGAGAGAGGGCTTGTTGGTGCCAGGATAACAGGAAAGTTGGCATTTTAGGGAGTTATTGAGACCACAAAGATTGCGTGTGGATGGAGAGAAGAAGTGGGGGTAGGATGCTTATGATCGATTGCAGGTTGCTTTCAATACCCGATGCCACCACTTTCTAGGATTAAGGCCATATCAAATAATACTGTGAGAAGTAATTTTTTTGGATCAAGTCCTAACTTAAAAACAAACCTAAACATTAAAAAAAAAAAGAACTTGATACAGTGATATGTTCCAAAATAACACATCTTTATGTTATGGTTGACTTAGAAGAAATTTTTCATGTGTTAGGTAAACTATATCCTATGAAGGCACAGAATTATTATTATGGTCTTTAGAAGTAAACAATGCAGTTTTAAAAAATTTATAACCCTATGCATTCTTTGAAATAGAAATAGTAATCTTAGTTAACTTTTACTGAACACTTACTAAAATCCAGGTACTATGTTTAGTGTTTTAAATTTATTTTTTCTTCAGAATTCAAAACTAAATCCAAGGAAGGTACAATTTCTATTGTGACTTAACAGAGAACACTGAGGCAGAGGGGAACTAAGATAATTTGTCCGTGGCCGCACATGGTGGGTACTGACCTGGGCTTCGGATCCATGCATGGTTCTATCATTGACCGTTTTCACTGGGATTCTCAGTGGCTACTCTAGTCCTCTTCAAAAATAAACTGTTTCCTAAATGTAGATTAGAACTGCAATGACTGACCGCCATATACTCACTGGAATGACTAAAACTTAGTAGGACTGACAGCACCAAATGCGACTGGGATATGACGCATCTGAAACTCTCATACACCTGCTGATGTAGGAAAGGGTGCGAACTCTTTGGAGAATAGTTTGACAGTTTCATGTACAATTAGCATACAATTAGCAGCCCTACAGTTCAATTCCTAGGTATTTACCAAGAAAGATGAAAACGTGCCTGTACACAAATGTTCACATCAGCTTTATAACATTCAAAACCTGGAAACAATCCAAATGTCCATCAATTGATGAATAGATAAAACATTTGTGACAGGTACATACAATGGAATATTACTCAGCAATAAAAAGGGATGAGCTACTGATACAAAAACACAGATAAGTCTCAAAAGTATTATGTGAGCAAAATAAGGCAGATAAAAATTCAGATACTGTACCATTTCATTTATGTGAAGTTCTAGGATAGGCAAAATTAATCTGTAGTGATATAAAGTAGATCAGTGGTTGACTCATACTGAGAAAGAAGAATTAACTTCACAGGGACATGAGCAAAATATTACACATATAAATGCTCCGTATCTTCCTTGTGGTAGTGGTTACACAGGTTTATATATTGTCAAAAGACCTTGAACTATACACTTAAAATGGAGGCATTATATTTTATATAAATTATTCCTGAATAAAATTGATTTAAAAATATGTTATTTCCTATAGTTAAATCCCTACTGCCTAAAGATTCTCAGCCTTTATTTTTTTGAATTTCCTGCTGGCCATCATGTGTGTGTAAGTATGTATGCATGTTTGGTAGTATGTATAATTCATTTATAAGATTTCATACTTACCTGGTTATAGACTATAGCCACTTCACAAAACTGAATTATGTATATATTTTTTATGTTTGTTCAGTCTTCTTTTGCTGACTGAAGCACAATTATAACACTTTTTGTTAATCTGATTGTACGAAAAACTACGCACCCTGCCAGAGTTTTTTAAATGCAGGGCATAATGCGAAATAGTCAGATATAAGTAAAATAAAACTTCAACCCAACCATTTATATTTATCAAACCTCTGGTAACCAAAAAACAAAAAAACAAGCAAACAACAACAACAGCAAAAGCCACTCAAACCAGCCCGTCACATATATGAAACAATGGAAAAGGAATCCTTAATGGTGACCTTGAAGTTTTAACTCCTAAATATAGATTCAGTTGTAGTTTTGCAAGTTTGGGTTACAATTCTATCTTAGAAGAATTTAAATGTTGAAGGCCGGTGGCCCGGCTAGAATTTGAATTTCAATTTCACCACTTGCCTGTGGGGGGACTATCGGCAACTGCCTAAGCTTTCTGACTGTCGGTTTACTCATCTGAAAAATAGAGACAATTTCACCGGACTGTGAGAAATAGGAGAAGTACCTAGCATGTCGCAGACGCTAGTATCTAATACTCTGACTGCTGTTATTTATTGTATTAAATGTAGTATGGTAAGAAGAATGCTAGTTTTAAACTTATAATCCTCGGTTTAAGTTTCTATCGTTCGCTTACCAGCCTGGGGCCTGGGGCCCGGGGCCCACCCCCGGGTCTCTTTGATTTGTATTGGTCCTTTGGAAAATGGTGATAGTAATAACACTGGGGTTTTTGTGAGGTTTCTATGAGACATTACAAATTGGAGCAATGCCTGGTACAGAGTAGGAACCCATAAATGTTAGTTGATTTAAAATCCAATGTTTATTGAAATTTTCACATGAAGTTTCATAACTCCGTTAAGTAGAGTATTAATAATAGAACACATTCACCACTTATGCCTAAATATAAGTATTTGCATAAACTTAGCTTAAGGGAAAAAACGCTGAGGTCATAAACTGAACTTTTATCATTTTATTCAAATAGTCAACATTTTAAAAATATAGCTAAGTAACTGGCCAGATAACACAGAGGGCATTTCCTGACCCTGTGCTACAAAAGCTTATTCGTATTTACTCTTAGTTATATTTCTACGTAAGTCTAGAAGGCGGGAAACAGAAGGCGACGATGCTAAGAACAGCACAGCACCGGTCATTTCTTTTGATAGCACAACTGCTTCATCATAACTTGGTTATTAAGCAGGTGAATTAAGCAGATGTCAAAATAGACTTGAAGCTCCAGGGACTCCGGCTCTATAAAATTATTCAAAATATAAATTAAAATGACATTTTGCATGAAGGGAATAATGTTATGAATTATTCTCCCACTGGGAATGCTTTTTTCTAATAAATAGCAGATAAAATAAATGAATACATATAATAAATAACAGATAATGCATCTTGTTTGAGAACAAGAAAGTTAACTCTAAGAATATAAAGCATAATATTAAAGTCACATATTCTTAAAAAGTGAACATAGAAATATTAACATATTTTCCTGTAAAAAGCATAGGTAGCAACACGTCTTCTAAACCTTTGAATGAGAAAATAATATATTGTTTGGCTTATTTATTTGCTTGACATGAGGCCAAGCAGACTCAAGAAAAGGTCTACATTTCTACATAATACTCTATCTGCTGACCTGCAGGTCTAATTTTTCTAATTTGGGAATCAGTATATAGTTGAAGGTCAAGATGTGTCAGCACGGTCATGATTTTTAGTTAAATATGCATGTACATGTGAGAACTTTTAACTTCTGAGAACTTATTTTTTGTATTTAATTAGGAAAGATCTATCATTTTTCAGTCTTGTTTGGAAAATTTATTTTATATAAAATGATAGAGATGTAACTACCAGCATTTAAAATAATAAAGATTAATGCAATCAAATGTAGTTTAAATAATAAGTTAAAGCTGACATATAGTTATTTTCTAAATAAATTATCAAAGCAATAGCTTCCATCATCATTCATATTGCCATGTCTCACTGTCTCTGAGAATTGTCAAAAGTTCAAACCACTCAGTATGTTAGAGAAATCAGGGCCTTCTAGTCTGGCGAAGGACAGGCTACACAATAAGATAATCATAAAGTGTTCATAAGTCACAAAGAGTAATAAATACATCAGACCAAAATAACTGACTAATAACAAAAGAACACTAGCTAGATAAGGATTTCCATGTGAGGAGCAGAGTTATAAGTGCATTACGTGAAGAAAACCCATTGTCTCATAAATCTATGTTGTATTTCACAAGTTTTATAACAACTTTACACATAACATTCTTTTAATTATTGTGCAGCTTTTCAGCATAGCTACTTGCCCAGGATTGACAGCTATAATATGGTGACATTTTCATTAAAACCAAAACATTGTGACTTTGTGTTTATTGTTTGTTTTTTTTTAAACCTCACCTAAGACATTTTTTTTCATTGCTTTTAGAGAGAGAGGAAGGGAAAGAGAGAAACATTGATTGATTACCTCACGGACTCACTGGGACAGGGCATCCTTTGCGCCAGGAACGGGGATAAGGCCCACAACCCAGGTATGTACCTCCATCAGGAATCAAACCTGCAACCCTTCAGTTAGGCACAATGCTCCAACCAACTGAGCCACATCAGCCAGGGCTACGTTTACTGTCCTTTTTGCTACCTTGAATAAAGTCAAAATCATGCAGAACGGGAATTTCTTATTTAACCAACTGATTATTCATCTTTTTAAAAAATAGAACATTTATGTTCATTAAATAATATGGGGGGGGTTCAAATTTATTATCCAGCTAGTAGTTTATTGCTTATGCTCATAAGCATTTATACTCAGTAAATCTACTGTTTCTTATATTTGCGCCTTAAATGAGAATGTCTGATCTTTGAGTCACTATTTATATTTGAATAATAGAGCTGTATTAGCAAATCAACTCACCACAATGAAAGGCGTGAAAAGCTTCACTACGGCATTCGTAAACACTAAAATCAACCATGTTTTGTGAAGAAAAAAAAAGACTTTTACTAGTTAAAACAAAAACTTAATGAATTACCTATAAACAATCCAAATATAATTCAATAACCCTGACTTCTGACTTATTCTACAAGAATGTGAAATATGGGCACAGCAGATAACCATTGCATTTTTGCCTGCCCAGCATCCGCTCCCCTTTGACCTGACATTCAAGCACATTGACTGTCCTTTGGGGAGCCACACCTCCGACTTCAGTCTGGGCTGTAGAAGTGGTCACCACAGGCCTGGTCAATCAGGGCCTTTTAGGTGCTATCAGGAAAAACACAGCTTTCTCACATGGGATTGCTGAAACAGAAGAAATGAAGCCTGGAGCTGCTGGGGCCATCTGGCTACCAGATGGAGAGAACTTAATAGAGAATTAAGTCAACATAAAGGAAACGAAAGCTAAGAAACAGAGCGATACACATTCCTAACAGTATTTCTTCACACCAGTTGCATTCTACTTTACTTTTAGACTTTAGCGAAATGAGTCAATATTTTCTGTATGTATATATGTATGTATGTATGTTTTATTTACCTATTTATTCTTTGTTAAAATCAGTCAACTTTTTCCATTTCAAATAGTGTCAGAAGTGCTGCCATCTTCAATATGAAAATTAATAGACTGTGGAAAGCAATGCCAATAGTTTCTATTTTCTTTTTTTCCCTCCAGTTTTATCGAGATATAGTTGGCATATAACACTGTATCAATTAAGGTATACGATGTGATGATTCGATATATGTTTATGTTATGAAATGATCACCACAATAAGATTACTTAACACCTCCATCACCTCAGACGATTACATTTTTTTGTTATGAGAACATTTAAGACACATTCTTTATGCCACTTTCAATTGTCTAATAAAGTATTATTAACTTTAGTTACCATGCTGTAAATTAGAGCTCCAGGATTTACTCATGCCTGGAAGTTGATACATTTTAACCATATCTTCTCATTTCCCCCAACCTGTAGCCCCTGGCAACCATTATACTACTCTCTATTTTTATAAGTTTGACTTTTTTAGATTCCACATATAAATGAGGTCCTTCCATATTTGTCTTTTTTCTGTCTGATCTGTCTGATCGCTTAGCATGATGCCCTCAAGGACATCCACGTTGTCCCAAAAGGAAGGATTTTCTTCTATTTAAAAGTTGAATGATATATACATACATATACATATATATGTATACACATACACATACACAAAAGCATATGTATTCTATTAATCATGTTTTCCTTATCTATTCTTCTGTACATGAATACTAAGGTTATTTTCATGTCTTGGCTACTGTGACTAGTGCTACAATGAACATGCAAGTATCTCTTCAAAAAAAGCGATTTCATTTATTTTGGATATATATATCCAGAAATGGAATTACTGGATCATATGGTGGACCTATTTTTAACTTTTTTGAGGAAACTTGCAACTGTTTTCCATGCAACTGCACCAGTTTACATCCCTACCAACAATACAGGAGGGTTCCCTTTCGTCCACACCCTACCAACACTTGTGATCTCTTGTCTTTCTAATAGCCATTCTAATAGTTGTAAGGTGATATCTCATTATGATGTTGATTTGCATTCCCTGATGATTAGTGATGTTGAAGACGTTTTCATGTATTTGTTGGTTTTTATACTTCTCTGGAAAAAAGGTCTCTTTGGGCCCTTTTGTAACTGTGCTTGATGGGATCTGACCTCTTGTCACCCTTACATAGGACCCAGTGATTTATGTTAAGGAAATAGGTTTTTTTAACAGGGGTTCAATTTTGAGGAGAGGCTGAGAGCACTCCTACTCTGAGCTCTTCTCTCCCACAAGACCCAGGACCTCTCTTGTTCCCCAAAAGAATACAAACCAAAACCATGCCCAGGAGTTCCCCCTTTCCTCAACTGTCCTTAAACCAGTCGCACAAACAGATCTCCATCTACGTGTGCACTCACGGGGTCCAGAGTTGCCATCTTCTTGCAGCAGTTCTCTCCTTCAGGATCTAGGGTGTGCTACTCTCAGACTCCGTGAAGCAGTGCTGGACCCAGATGCCATGCTGCACTGGATCACAGTGTCGCAGAGGCTGGAGCCCAGCCAGGCACTTGTCCCAGCATCGTACCCTGCGTCCAGGAGGAGGCTTCCAACCAGGCAGGGCCTAAGCCCCTGGTGGGCCCAACACCTGTCTGGTCCCACGAGTGCCCCCATCCATGTGGGGAGCAGGGCCAGAGGCCCAGAGCGCCCAAGCACCAAAAACCGAGAATGAGCAAGAGCTCCAAATCAAGAGAGAGCGAGCCCCAAACTAAGCTCCGAAAGCCCCATATCGAGGAGAGAGAGCCCCAGCTAAGCAAGAGTGAGCTTCTTTGGACATTTGCTTTACAAGGCCCTCCCCAAATCCCACGTGCAAGGGAAGCCAGTGGGCGTGCTCAGCTTCCCAAGCAATGGCCATGTTTGTCTTCACCCCTCTTTCCAGGCATGGGTGGAGGTTTCCAGTCAACCTGGGTGGGGCGCCCAGACCCTGCAGCTCACCCAAGGGCTTTATGACCTCCCCCCTATACCTCTGCCTGGCTTTGTAGTGACTGGCTCAATGGCAGAAATGTGACATTTGCACAGACACATTGTCTTTGTTTGCAGCTTGCCCTGAGCAGGGACCTCCTTCCTCAGCCCGTCCCTTCGGGAAAGGCACAGGCTGCTTTAAACTCCTACCTGAGCAGCTCTCCCTTCCCCCCATGCCTTTTTGCTGGATTCAGGGTGGGGTTCTCCCCTGTGCTCCAGGAATCCCAGGTTTGACGTATCCTGTTACATTTTGCCTATTTTAAAATCGGATTTGTGTGTGTGTGTGTGCTGTTGATTTGTTTGAGCTTAGCATCTATTTTGGGTGCTAACCTCATATCAGATACGTGATTTACAAATATGTTCTCCCATTACGTAGGTTGCCTTTTCATTTTGTTGATTGTTTCTTTTGCTGTGTAGAGGCATTTTAGTTTATGTACTCATTTGTTTTTGCTTCACTGCATGTGCTTTTGGTACCGTGTCCAAAAATCATTGTCAAGTCCAGTGTCAAAGATATTTTTCCCTGTTTTCTTCTAGGAGTTTTATGAATTCAGATCTTACATTTAAGTCCTTAATCCATTTTGCATTCATCTGTGAACGATGTTGAATCCAGTTCCATTCTTTTGCACATGGGTATGCAGTTTTCCCAGCGCCATTTATTGAAGAGACTGTCTCTCCCCCCTTGAGCATTTCTAAATACCTCGTACAATATTAGTTTTCCATGTATACCTGGGTTTATTCCGGGGCTCTCCATTCTGTTTCATTGGCCTATGGGTCTGTTTTTATGCCAACACTGTAGCTTTGTAGTATACTTTGAAATCAGGACGTGTGACACTTTCAGCTTTGTTGATTTTCTCAAGATTACTATGGCTATTTGGGGTCTTTAGTGGTTGCCTATGAATTTTAGGATTGTTGTTTTCTATACCTGTAAAAAATGCCATTGGAATTTTGATAGGGATCGCACTGAATCAATATATGGCTTTGGGTATTATGGGTATTTTAACACTATTAATTTTTTAATCTGTGAACATAGGATATTTTTCCATGTATTTGTGCCTTCTTAAGTTTCTTTCATTAATGTATTATAGTTTTTACCTCCTTGGTTAATTTTATTACAAATATTTTATGGTCTTTGATGCTACTGTAAATGGAATTTTTTCTTTAGTTATTTTTCAGGTAGTTCATTGTTGGTGCATAGAAATGCAATGGATTTTTTATATGGAGATTTCGTATCCTGAAACTTTACTAAATTCATTTAAGCGTTCTAAGTGTTGAGAGTTGTTGCATCTGTATTCATCAGTTATGCTGGCTTATACTTTCTTTCTCTTGTAGTGTCCTCATCTCACTTTGGTATCAGGGTATTGCTGGCCTCATAAAATGACTTTAAAAGTGTTTTCTTGTCTTCAATATTGGAAGAGTTTGAGAGGGGTTTATATTAATTATTTTATAAATATTTGGTGAAATTCATTAGAGATACTGTTTCTATTAATGGTATCCCGTAATCCCCTCTTTTCACTCTTTTTTTTTTCTTTTTTCTCCTCTGACTGGCAATTTCTAATGACTTATCTTCCAGGTCATTCATTTTTTTTCTGCTTGGTAGAGCCTGTTATTGATGCTTTCTATTGAATTCTTCAGTGAAGTCATTGTATTCTTCAACTCTAGTATTTTTGCTTCTATTTCTTCGTTAAACTCTCAGATTATTCATGCATTTTCCTCTAATTTTGTTTCATCACCTGTGTTTCCTTTTACTATACTGAAATCTTTAAGAGGAATATTCTGAATTTTTTGTTAGACAGTTCATAGATCTCCATTTATTTAGGGTCTATCACTGAAGCTTTATTTATTTCCTCTGATGATGTAATGTTTCCTTGATTAATCATAATCCTTGTAGTTTTGCATTGTCTGGACGTTTGAGGAAGCAGGCAGCTCTTTCAGTTTTTACCGACTGGCTTAGGCAGGAAAATCCCTTTATGAGTCATAGATTCTATTCAGAGGTTCTAGGTGGACTGACCGGTATCTTCTGTGAGCAGATTTGGGCAGGCTGTTCTGAACGTGGGCCAGCAGGTGAGCAGGCCTCGTGATTGAACCCACATATGTGTGTCTGGACCCTGAGTCCTTAGGAGTCAATTAGGCACAGGGACAGACCAAGGATGGGCCTGGTGTCTGTGTCTCCAGGGCCTGCCCTAGCCCTAGGGCAAGTCTGGGACCTGGGGCCATGGGAATTGGCCTGTAGCGAGAGGCCTCAGGGGCCAGCCTGAAGGTTTGGGCTATGGGAACCTGTGGGTCACTTGGGTGGGCTTGGATCTTGAGGGTGGAGGAATTGGTCTGGCATTGTCATCACGGAGACTCGGTTTGCAGGAGCCTTCCTGGGGCTGCAGGAGTTAGTCTGGCATTGGTGCAGGTGGGTGCTGTGGTTCATGACCAAGTCAGGTGCTCGTTTTACTCTCCCTCCTCCACAGGAAGGGTGTGCTCTCTCTGTACTGGGGTACGCAGGCTTGGGAGAGGTGATGGAGGTAATAGGAAACTCTCTCTCCTGCTCTCTTCAATGCATCTTATATCTCTGCTCCATCCAGATGCTGTGATCCCTCACCTGGAACTCTTAGCTCTTGTGGAAGTATCTTCATGCTTGGATAGTTGTTCAAATGGATGTTTTGGGGCAGACACAAGCATAGGAACTTCCTATGCTACCCTTTTGCTGACATCACTTTCCATTTGTGAGCTTCCAAAATACTGCATCCTAAGATGGATTCCAGCCTTGAGCAATAGAATCTCAGAAGAAAGAGTTTAGAAGCATATTATCAAAATCAAGAGATGGTGGGAGAGGGAGGGAGTTCTTTAATGGCCATCCAGAAGAAATTTTAACTTTGTTAAGCAACTCCTTTCTTTGGGCTTTTTTAAATGTCAAATCTACTTTCAAAGGATAAAGATTTGATTTCCATTGGCCAGGTGGAATAATAGAGACTGGATTATTTTTTCACTTGCCTTGAGTTTATCCCTTGGGGCACTACTGCACCAGCACTCTCCCTCCGCCCACCCTGTTCCAGGGTGTTCTTTTTTTTTCACATTGAAAGACAACTGTTCCTTGAAGCATAAGAAGAGTAGTCTTAGAAACCTCCACACTGAAGCATTTCACATACTAGCTCTTTCTCATTCTTCCTGACTATCTCATTGGATTGGAGGAAGTGGGCAAAGGTTAAAGCTGCGGTGACCTAGTTTCTTAAACGTAGTGGGTTAACATAACCTTTTTTTAAGAAGACGAATAAATGAACGAGAAGCAATAAGATAGTGTTTTTGACTCTCCCTTCTTAGTTTTTTTTGTTGTTACATTTTTGACTCTCCCTTAAAATTCTTTTTGGTTGTGATAAACATTGAGGATTATTCAGCTGATATTCCATTGTATACATTTGTATAGCCACACAAACCTTGAGCAGGTCCTCAGAAGTCCTAGGTTATCTTTCAGTTTCTGGTTTTTGCATGTTAGTGCCTCCTTATAAAATAACCTTTGCCTCGCTTTTTGCTTACCTATCTTCTATTCTTCCTCCTGATATCAGCTCAGATATCACGTCCTCCAGGAAACCCTAGGGCTCAAATTTGGCATAGATGTTACTTCTATGCATTCCCCAAATACTCTCTGTTTACATTTATTGTAGCCTTGTGTTTCTGTGTTGAAATTACCTATTCTTTTCTGATTCTCCTACTGAGTTTTAAGCTCCTTTGGGCCAGGATCAGGATGGAATCTTGTTCACTCTTGTATACGCAGTGCTTAGCACAGTGCCTAGCACATGGAAGCTACCAGTCCCCAGTTACATAGTCAACGACTGGAAGATGTGGGATTCAAGTTTGGCTCTACCTGCGTATGTAGCTTTGTGTGAGTGTGTGTAGAGAAGCACAGCCTCTCCCTCCCAAAGACACTCACCTAAACACCTAACTATTAAAATGTAGTCTTGAAAGTATCGCATGGTACAGAGTGTTCCTTTTTGTTAGGGAAAGTTCCACAGCTAAAGTAAATTATTCTAAATCCCTCCACTGAAGTGTGACAAAAGTTGGCACCACCTATGATGTTTCTACTGCTGGGTGCTTTGGCCGAGGAATGGGCCCTCGCATGCTTCCTGTGCGATGGGCAGTAATAATACCTACGATCCAACCGTGAGGAATGAACATATCACAAGTGAATTGCACAAATGTGTTCTTCCCCAATCAAATGATGTTATGCCATTAAATATATCTAGAACATAGTGACTTGTTCATTTATGTGAGCAGGAACGAACTGTTTTGTAGGTGTTTCTAATTATGAAAGGAATTACATTCTAAATCTTTTCACTTAAGTGTGTTTGAAGAATTTTCATTATGTTTTGTAATTTATAATGTATTTGAGCTACAAGATAACGTCCCTTTTAGTCTCAACTGCAATGTGAATTATGCAAGAGTTTTTAAGTGTTTTTTTCTTCTTAATCATTTCAATGTTCAACTTTCAGATTGTGGTAACATTACAGACCCTGCAGCTGCAGGGAGAAAAGAGAATTTGACAATAATTCCTATAGCTTACAGAGCATATTCTATATCCTCATCAGTGAGAAAGTTTATTTGTAATCCAGATGGCACAGGCCAAACACATAATTTGTTTATTGTAATTGTTCATCCTTTCTAATGTGTTTGATGTCTGAAAACTTTAATTGGCAAGTATCTACTTCTACAGCAGAGGGAGTCAATCACATGGTGTTTTAAAGGAAATTGAGATAAAATTTTTAAAGTGGGAGATTTAGCCTCAAAATAAATATTCCTGAGATCTGAAAAATCAAGTGATCTGGGACCAGATGCCCACGCAGCATGATATCCTGGAGGGCTATAGCATTAGTGTGTCTCCTTTTAGGCACAAGTGTCTTTAGTCCCTAACACCCATGCCTTTCTCCTTTTTATATTACCTCCT
Source organism: Mormoops blainvillei (assembly GCA_004026545.1). Taxonomy (NCBI): domain Eukaryota; kingdom Metazoa; phylum Chordata; class Mammalia; order Chiroptera; family Mormoopidae; genus Mormoops; species Mormoops blainvillei. The sequence continues at coordinate 36,536 of PVJD01004216.1, forward strand.
TAGCCCTCTTGGCATTCATTGCTTCATACCTGGACTAAAGTATCCCTGTTTGTATAAATAATGATAACTTATCCACCAATCAAATGGGTCCAAACAAAATCTGTTTTCAAGAGTAATAGCTATTGAGCTCCTTAATCTTTTATTACAGGCATTTATTACAGGCAATCACAGACATTTTCTGCCTGTGTCAGTCAACTGTCAACAAACCAGTATTACGACTATGGATTTGGGATTGGGTAGATTGAAACCTGTTAAATAAAACAGAGTTGAGTGTATTCAACTTTTTAAAACCTATTTATTTATTGATTTATTATTAAATTTTAGAGAGAGAGAAAAAGGAAGGGAGAGAGAGAAACCTCAGTTTGTTGTTCCCCTTATTTATGCATTCATCGGTTGATTCTTGAATGTACCCTGACCAGGAATCGAACCTGCAACCTTGGCATATCAAGAGGACACTCTAACCAATTGAACTACTTGGCCAGAGCCTAAAGCTATTTATATCAAAATATGTTAATTCACAAATAAAGATAATAGAGTTATCATCAAAATTAAAGGAAACATAAATCCTTAAATTATATTATTTTATTTTGAAAAACACTTAACTGTTTTATGAGTGAGCATTTTTCTTCTTGGGATTAAAGAGAGTGGTTAAAAAGTAAAGTTCACTTATTCTCTCACTGAGCATAGTTATAGGAAGTAGGTCATTGCTTTCCAAACTAAATTAATTAAATATGTTAGCCTTGACCTTAAAAAAAATCACTTTGTTAATGCTACAATGACTATGGTGTTCTTCATTTATTCCTTAGTTGGGAAAGAGCTGTTTACACGTTCTTTGTCCTGATTTATTGCCTTCAGAATGCTTCAGTGTTTCTTCTGCTTTCAAGACAGAGCACAGAGATTTGCCAGATTCCAGTACCAGCTCTCCTGGCTATGGTCATTATGTGGTATTTTGACTTTGGAATTCCTCATTAGTCTGATCTAATTTTCTACAATCATGACAACGTAGTGAAATGAATCCAGAATGGATAGACAAAGTTAAATCACTTATTAAATGAAATCTATCAATTTAGTTTTTTACTCCAAAACTTCTCACTTTCCTTTCTAAACCCTGTAGTCCTTGCAACAAATACCTCTTCTCTGTAACATGGTACTGGTGTCGTAGGTAAGTAGAAATTTTATACTCATTGGTATTTCCCCACAGCCATGGGGACTTTCTCGAAGTCTCTAACAAAATCTGCACACATAAATCATTTTTTTGCTCCTGAAGTTCACTCCGAATGGAACCGCAGTACCTTCTTATCCATTCAGTGAATTCCTGACTTTCTCACTTCTGCTTTCACCATCCCACCAGTAGATCCACAATTACTGGAGGTCTCTAAGAAGATACACATTGCCAGATTCAACAAACCCTCCTCAGTCTTTGTCTTCCTTGACCTTTCTGCAGTGTTTGACCCTCTCCTTGAAACTTCTGTCACCTTGCGTGAATGACAGTCTCCTAGTTTTTCTTTCCCTTCTTACTTAGTATTTTTTTTCCACAAATTTCCCTTTCTCTGCTTATCCCTTAAATAAAGTAACGTACATTTTATTTTTGGACTTTTCATGTACTAACCTCTTCCTTGATGGATCTGCTACATACTTCTAATTAAAGACATGCTCCTATGCCACTAGCTCCCAAAGTTGTATCTTTAGTCTAGATCTTTCTTTCTTGCCCCATGCTTTTATGCCCAACTGCTAAATACACATATTTACATGGACTACAGTGTGTAAAATTCTACCCATATTTTTGCACTAAAGACTGACCCTTCTCTTTTACTCCTTATCATAGGGACGAGTATCTTTATACATGTAAAAACCCAAGCTGAAGCCTAGGACTAATCTCAATTGGCCTTTTCTTAACCTTGAGTTCATTCATTTACTCCAGGGGTGTGGAGAGCACTAACTTTGTTCTAATGACCTGCTGTCCATCCTACCTGCTGCTGTCTTGGAATGCGCTTCCCAGACCTTTCACCTTGCCAGCCTGATTATTCTCGGGATCTGACCTTGGGTTTTTTCCACCTCCACTGAAGATCCAGCCAATGGTTTCTTAAATTGTAAATCTGCTCTCTTTAAACAAACAAACAAACAAACAAACAAAAAACCTTTCACAGGCTCATTACCTATAACAAAGGTTCAGAAACTGTTTTTTTTCTATAAAGGAAATATTAAGAGGAAGTGTACACAGATAAAGGTTAAGAAGATTTTATTTTCCAGCAGGCCCTGAAGGGATCCCTTAATTTGAAAACAACTGGCCTGCAATATAAAATATAGATTTGTCCATATGACAAACAAGGGCCTCCTTATCTTACCTTCCCAGCTTTTCACTGAGCTTCTTGGTTAAGGAAGCCTCTTACCAAAACAAATTGCAATCTGAACCAATGGAATAATGAATGCGAGGAATTAGGCCTATATTTTCATATGCTTATTTTTATGTTTCCATAAGCCTTAATTAAAAAGCTAAATTAGCAATACTTCAAATTATAAATTAATAACCAAATACTTTAAATACTCATACTATAAACAACATTATTTTATATAATTTTAATTAGATTCTGCTTTGAATACTTAGCAGTTTTATTTTGTAGAACAGAGAATCAAAGGAAGAAACTCATTTTTTTTTTTTTTGGTAGATCATAACAGCATAACAGAATTACCTTACGGCTTATCATGTCTTTCTCTCTGCTGGTCATCAATAACTTCCTAGATGCAGATATTTATTTAAAGACACTGAGTGCCTTTCTATGCTTCTCACCCAACCCCCCCACCCATAACCCTAGCCCATAAAACAAAAAACCTGAATCTACTAATAGACAGTTAACGAGAGACAATTTTTAGTGAACTGAATCAAGCACAGCAGAAAAGAGGCTTCCCTTATCATCCACGTCACGCATGGCAGATGTGAAAACCATATGCTATTTGCCTAAATATTCACATTTGCTTGCAGAACCAAGTCTAAGACCTAGACCTCCAGGCTAATATCCATGCCGTACCACACTGTTGCTCACACCGACTTCAGTTAGTGATTTGACTAGAGTCTGTGCTCTGCATATAAATATAGTGCCTCAATATTTCACAAATTTTTAAGGCATATTTATTCACGCCACAAATATTTATTGAGCACCTACTATATGCTACAGATGTAGCTATAAACAAAATGGACAAATTTGTCGCCTTCACAGGGCTTCACGTCTAATAAGAAGGAATAGACAGTAAATAAATTGATAAATCTATAATGTAATAACAGATATTTAAAGCATGATAAAGAGATAGAGTATTTTAGACAATAACTTTCTGAAGGAATTGTTTGACTACATTTTTTCTTCAAGTGAAAATGGAAACGATACATTTTGGGGGAATTATAAACAGAAAGTATGCATTTATCCATCTTGGCCCTCGGACTTAATTCAATATATTCACACACTCATGAACACATAAACACAAAGTGTATTAGTGAGCTTGTGGTGAGAATGGCTTTTCTGATGAATTACAGACGTATCTCTCTTCATCATGTTGCCATTCGCTTACTCCAATTGATTTCAAAGATGTTGTCATCTGACAGTGTTAACACATCTAACTGTTGAGGCAAACTTTGAAAGGCCAAGAGATATAGGAAAAAATACTACAAAATGGCTTTGTAAAACAGAAAACACACAGGGTTCTTAGCACAACTGTGAAGAAGCCTTCCTATCCCTGGGGAATTCCAGTGAACTGCACAGAGGTACATTTCCTCTTATGCTCTCTCTCATCCTGTTTTATTAGGAGAGAGAATGATGGTATTCATAACTCCTCATGGACACGAGGCAAGTGGCAAGTGTTTTCTTCCCACCCTCTACTTTTTTGAAATACCTGGGAATTTCCCTCTACAGCTGAAAAAAAAATCAAATTGATAATAGCTAGTGACAAGTCCTAACTATGTCCCCCAGGCACAAGGAAGTACTAATCACTAATAACTTCCTGGTATAGTACATATACGAAGTACGTTACATGAGTTATTTCCTTTAATGGAAACAAAACTCGCATGAGTTAAGCATTGTTATGGCCATATTGCAGGCAGGTGTCCTAAAGAGGCTAAGCATCTTGCTCAAGGTCATACATGTATTTGGGGGGTCAGACGTGGACCCTAGCAATTGGACTTAGGGCCCCAAGTCTTTTTTGTTAATTCTTACCTGAGGATATGTTTTCACTGATTTAAGGGATAGGGGGAAGAAATGGGGAGGCGAGGAGAAAAAAAACCAGGTGGACAAACAGACATTGTGTGAGAGAGAAACATCGATAGGTTGCCTTCTGTATGCACCCTAACTGGATATCGAACCCACAACCTAGGCATATGCCCTGACTGGGAGTTGAACCTGCAACCTTTTGGTGTTCAGGATGACGTGCCAACCAACTGAGCCATGAAAACAGGGCTGGCCTCAACTCTTAAACACAGCCATCTGAATGTGTCTTTTATTTCTTAAAAACATACTTCTGGATCAGGAGTTAAGTGAAAAGTCAGAAAAAGAAAAAAAGAAAGAACTGTGTGGCAAGAGGCGCAGAATGTCAGAAGGAGACCATTGGTCGGGATCGGGAGGAAAGCGGTCTAGTGCGGTGAAAGAACGTTGTTTTTCTGAGCATCTCTCTGCTCTTCCAGAGAAGTAGAACATAACAGCATAGGTTGATGTAAACTGAAACCTTGGAGAAAATTAGATAATTTTTACATTGCAGGAGTTTTTTAGTCAAGTAGGTTCAGCAAAGTATTTATAGGTTGTGTTTGGAAAAACCAGGGAAAAGCCTTACAAATATCAACCAAAATCAAAAGGGTACTTGTGGTTGGCAGACACAAAAACTTTATAGCATGACTTTCTGGGCCCTGCTTCTTCTTTCTTCTGCGGCTACTAGGAGTGAAATTATCGACATTTGCAAACATTCCTCTGATGATGCATTCATTAACTCAACCAATACTTATTGCACATCTACTCTACATCGAGCAGGGAGCTACAAGTTTGAAATACATAAAAACCAAAAGCGAATTCTTGATTTAGAAGAGCTTATGGAGTGCTCCTTCTTCCTGTAATCATTTAACACATATCACGAGAGTAAACTGTATGCGATAATATACTTGCTTCAGGCTTACAATCATAAACAATGGAAAATACTTAGCTGAGGCCACGCACTGGGCATTCTGAAAAGGAGACAGAAAATAATCGAATAAACAAATGTAGGTAAATTCTGAGTATTGCTAGGATGGGATTAAGCAGAGGACTTTGAGAGAGAACAACGGAATGTCCCTTTATGGAGGGGAGATTAAGAAAACCTCTCTGAAGGGGTGACATATAAGCCGAGATGGGAAAATGAGTTGGGGACAGTCACTGAAAAAGCCAGTCATAAAGAAGTCCAGACAAAGGAAATGAAAGACTTAATGTGGGAAGTAGGAGAAATTGGGGGAGGGGGATTAAGTGGTTTAAGACAGATTAAAAAAAAAAACTTATTTGCAGAGACAAAACAACAGGTTTCAAAGACTTATTCCTATGATTTCTATAATATTTTCATGTTTTTCAAGACAATGAGATGAGCATTAAATAGGCTGAAGATCCAGGAGGAGGCAAAAGGAAAACATTCTTCTCAAATTTTACCAGGTAATCAAGATACTAAGGGACAAATTGTTTTTCCAGAATACTCTCCAAAGAATAATATATCAAGGTAAAATCTTAGGCTACACATTTTATACTTGCGAGAATGTTATTTTCCAGCAGTAAATTGAGACACTGGGGATGGTAGATTTGTGATAAAAAAGCCTGTTTGAAACTTCAATTAAAACCTTTGAAAGTGTTTGTTAGATAATACCCTACTTAATGAGTCAGTCAAAGTCATAGCTGAGGTTAATATCTGTGGAAAAATGATATAATTTTTGTTTCACTTCAAAAATGACAGAAATAGATTTTCACTAATGATTACTTCCTTATTTCAATGAGGTACTTTTCAGTATTGTCACCCTAAGATGCTGACACCTCATTACTTGGCAAATTTATATGGTTTTCAGGCCCCTGAGCTATAGAATGAAGGCTTTGTGAATCCCATACTCACCCAGTTTCATTATTCATGTGACCGATTGAAACTTAACTCATGGGGAACCACTAACGACCTGATTGAAAGCGTGGCCTGCTTCCAGGTTGTCAAAAGAACTCAATGTATACACACATAAGCGTGTGTGCACACAAGCCCTGTGCACATGCACACACGCGCACATAAACACACATGTGAAAGCCATGTTTTCATTGAGCATGGGCATAGGAAGGACAAGAGAGTAACAGGATCAACATTCCGGTTTTATGCTTTTACTAGGGGAGCCTCTAGCCAGAATGTTCTTCAAAGAACATCGGAATGTGCCCGCTTTACTCCAGCAGTGCTGCCCTGTGCCTCTCTTGGGGGCAAATGGCTCCTATAAGGGCCAGAGCAGAGCGCTGTCTGTGAATCTCTGGTTTCATCTCTCCTTTCTTTGACACAACCTCAATCCAATTCTCTCTCTGATACTCAATTCTCTATGTCCTAGCTTCTCAGGATGAGGTCCATGAACCAGCAGTGGCACTGGGAGCTTGTTTGAACTGCAAAATTCAAGACCCACGCCCAGACCTGCTGAATCAGAATCTACAGTTTCTAAAAATTCTTGCTTATTCTATCACAGTTGTCCCAATTTTCCCCCCTCTGTCTTCCTTCGCCCAGCCCACTCCCCCTCCCACCGTCAATCGCCACCCCGTTGTCCATGTCCGTGGGCCATTCGCACATGTTCTTTGACTAGTCCCATCCCCTTCTTTCCACCGTTCTACCCCCTCTTTTTAACCATAAGTGTTATATGTGCTTTCAAGTTTTAATCTCTCCTCTACATTCAAACAAGCACAGGGTTTCCCTGTCTTGCAAAACTATCATCAGACCTTCCCCCTGTTTCTTTGCTGTAATTATGTTTTCCCTTTCTTTTCATGGCCACTTCATGCTGCTTCATACATTGCACTCCATAGCACCCTGGAATCTGGTTTCTTGTCCGTCAGTAAGGCACACATGAAAGTCATTGTCCCTCAGCATCCTTTTACCTTATCTCACCTAGCATCCACACCCCCCCTTCAGATCACAGGGTTCACACCCCTCCCCCAGGGTCCAGCATACCCTGGTTAAGTCAAACAGTTGATCACATTCCTCCGGGCCAAAGTGATTGGTGCCTACAACAGGATGGGCTGTGACCAGACTTGTTTGAGACTTCTGGGGAGGGAGAGTTTTTACTTTTATTTCTGTGGGGTTTCAGGATGACAGGAAGTAAGCTCTGGAGTTTCCCCTGTAATCCATCCTTTTTAGACTCAGCTAGAAGTGGCTTCCGTCCTGGACCTCTTGCTCTTGTCTTCCTCCCTCTGTGTGTTTTTCCCATTGGTCAAGGCGTCCTCAAGGCCATGGGGATGGACCAGGCAGAGCCCATGATGCCCCTTTAGCCAGGGACCCAGGACTCTGGAATTCTCTGCCCAGTTGACGCCACACCATTTTCCAAGCCTCATGCATTTCTTGGTCTGTCTCCTGAAGTGCTTCTCGCTGCTGCTGGTGTGCATACTTACCGGCCTTAGGGGTGCCTGTGGGGAGCTGATGTGGACAGAGCTTGCTTCTGTGGGCTGTGTGTTCACTCATGTCTGCAAGAATCCCCTCCTAGCAAGGCGAGGCCGAGGTGGAAAGAGAAGCAGTCACCAACGGCCATCACTATTCATTCACTTTTGGGAGTGGATGGGACTGATCCCCCCCATCTGTGCTCCGGAATGTCACCATGACTTTACAGTGCCACAACTTCTCCTGTTTTCATGTTCTTTGGGCACTACTGACTTCCTTAAAACTTAGAAAACTCAGCTCTCAACCACTTGTATTATGTACATGTCATGTACCTGAGAGCCACCCTAGATTCTTCCCTTACCCTCAGGTCTCCTCACCCTTAGGACCTTTCGGTTATAAATTGTTTTTAATCAGCAACATCTTCAGTCCCTCACTGTAAATGTCCTGGATTACTTCAGTAGATTTCAAACTAGTCCGAAGTGCCTTTTCTACATAATCAAAAAGTGAACTTCTAACAGGAAATCAAGTACATTTTTTCTACTCATTAATCAGCAGTGCTTCCTCTTCATTTGTTGAACACACACAATCTTTTGACAGCTTACAAACCCCTTCATGCTCTGTCCCTTGCTTACATGTCCAACCTACTTCATTAATTAACCCAATGTTTCTTGTCTGCTTTGTGATAGGCAGGATTCTAGGCAACGAGGATGCCGTGGTGAACAAGACAGGGTGCCTGCTTCCAAGGAACCTCTCAGGACAAATCATCTGTAAACAAACAAACAGACAAGCCAAGAAGGGCAGTTAAAACATATTAATAAAATCTATTCACAGAATGAAACTTGGGTTATTCGATGGAGGGCGACAGGGTGGCTAAATTAAGCTGCATGGTTTGAGGAACTTTTCTAGAGATATGACATTGAAGCTGTGACTTGAATGGCTAGAACGCATACATGCAGTACAGCCGAGTGAGCCTTCTGAACAGAGTTCACAAAGCATGCAAAGGCCCTGAAGGAAGAGCCACTGCCCACTCTTTGATTCACATAGTGCACCTCAGCTCTACCTCAACTTTGGAACTCCTCAAGCATGCCAGGTTATTATAAGCCTCTGCGGCTGTGTGCACACAGACCAGTCTGCTTGTGACGCCCTGCCTCTCATTCTAGCCAGCCTGGTACCACTCACCTTGCCAGCCTCTTGCCAAGAAGGTGGAGGTGCTCCCTCCCCCTTTCCTTGCATGAATTTTCACTGTAATAACCCTGTTATGGTACTGGAATTCTCTTAAAGGCAGAGAATATGTTGCATCACCCTGTTTTTCTAGAGCCTTGCATATATTAAACACTCAATGAATATTTATTTAAATCGATGAAGGACATGTTCTTTTGACACTCTTTCATCTATTTAAATGCCCATGCCACTTTGTTGTAATCTTTTCAAATATCCTGTAACTTCCTTAATATTCTCTTTAGTGGACTCTTTCTATTTTTTCTCCCCATTTAGTCTCTAGGATTCTCTAGGGTTAAAGATTTATTTACAGCTTTCTAGTTCAGACCCCTTGAATTTTCATAACTTGAGCAACCACTTCTGTGTTCATTTATAAGTTTTTTATTTCAATTAGATATTAAGGTTTTCTTTAAAATTTACTTTATTCATATTAATTTGGTTGAATTTCAGTTTCTTGTTTCCTTCCCTATCCTAAAGGCAGCAGGTAAAAAAAGAAAAGAAAAGAAAAGAAAAGAAAAGAAAAGAAAAGAAAAAAACAACACCCCTCCCCCCAAAAACCCCCAAAAACTAAGTATATTTTTTTAAGGAATATCTGGTATCTACATATGTGACAATTGTCAAATACCTTTGAGTTAGATATGTTAAATGCTTTATAAATATAGCCATTTAACCTTCACAATGGTCTTATAAAGTAAGTCCTTTTATTACCTCCATTTTTAAGATGGGACAAATGAGGGTTAGAGAGATTGGGCATTTGCAATCAGCTACCTGCAGCATGGAAGCCTGGATTCTAACTTGCAACTCTGTGATTCAACACTAAACATTAAACATCTTATGATAAGTCCATGCCTCTTGATTTGTCATTCTGTAGGTGTCTTTCAAGTAAAGCTAGGAACGTATAGGCTTGAAATTCCTGCCATCACTTAGTAACTGGGATTTCTATCCAGCCTTTTATGATTGCGTTTTGTCTCATAAACAAGTGACTGTGTGTATAAAACATTCTTTCTGAATCCAGCCGTGGTGCTTTTGTGTTTCTTGCACATATTGAAATGTTTTTACCACTGGAAAGGGAAAGAATAGGACTCAGGTAGTGGCTTGGCAAAATTTTTGCTATATAATCTGGAGGTGGAAATATAGAATTCACTGATACTGCTAAGAGAGGCACATTTTGCAAATCAAACAATGCTATCATCAGTCTTCAGGTACAGTAAGTGGCTTCTTTTAGTCAATGTTTTAGAGATTAGGTATACTTCTCCCAGGCAGCTATACTGAAATGTGACAGGAATCAGCCTCCTTGGCTGATTAAGTACTTAGTGAGCACTGAAATCACTTCAGATTCCTCCCTTACAGTCAGGACAGAGGCTTATGTGGGGGCATCATAGCCGCTGTCCTGGGAGGGACAAGACAGGAAATTCCCGAGCGCCAGAGAAATTCAATTACATGGGAGAAACCCACCCACAAGCAGAATGCATTCACCCTCCTTCTCGGGAAGAGGTTAGACAGACCCTTGTGATTTCAACAGCAAGTCAGCCCACAGACACTGCAAAACTAGATTTCTGAAGAAATGGCTTGAATCAATTGTTTGTCCTATTTTTATTTATTTTGGGAATTAAAAACTGCTGACTCTATAGTGGCGAATTCTTATGACAATGTGAGGGCATGTTTGCACCGTAATGGATGTGAGGTGGGTTGTGAAGTTGTGTGTTGTTGTAGGCTTTGGAGAGGAGGTTGCTAAGTAACTGTGTCTTTTTGGTATAAGGAATGCTGTGAGCTATGCTTATCTACGACTTTAGTACTGACTTTCTTCTGTAGAATTGCTAATAGGGAATATTTTGGAAAGCTGGATAGCATATTTGTGAAAGCTGAGACTCTGGAGTTAGGCCACCTGGATTGGAATCTTGACTCTATGACATACTAGTTGTGTGACCTTGGATGAGAAATTCACTACCTCAGTTTCTTCATCTATAAAATGAAGATGTTAGAAATACTTGTTATAGAATATTGGGAAGACCAGAATAAGAGTAACATGCAGAAGAAAAAGGGCTTCATACCGAGTGGTATTGAGCACTCGGTGATACCCAATGCCCATTCCTTCTCTGCAGTTGCCCCCCTCAAGTAAAGTGTACGTAAGCGGTCTTTGCCTTAGGTGACACTCGATAGTGGTGGACTTGATGACCCTGGTATTCCCCGTACAGTAAATGCTACACATTAACCATGTGATGTACCAGAGCACAAGGAGAAGGGGGCTGGACCCAGTTCATGTGTCCCCAGCACTGAGACACATTTGGCATCGCCTGTCTTCTTACGGCTTACACTTTTCCTCTAGTCATCAAAACCATGAAGTCACCCCTCGATTTCCAAGCAACACCAGTTGTCTCTGTCTCCCTTGGCAGGAGACGAGGCCGGGACTGATGGGGGCCATCACACCTCACCTCCAGCTGTTGAGTCTAATCTGGCTGCTCCCATGGAGGCTCGGCCTGTCCAGTGGCTGCCCGAAGGGTCCAGGTGACATGTTTTGAAGGTATGGAAGTGAATGCCCTGTGGGGTGCCTTGACTCATGAAAGAGAGGAGAGGAGAAAAAATAGATACATTATTCACCTTTCTTTTTCTAGGCAGCCTGGTTTGATTCAGTAGCAAATCATATAGTATTTGCTTCACTCTTTTTCTACAATCATTTTACTTTTTCCTTCACTCTAGCTTCCTTGAAATTATGCTTCCCAATTAAACATTTTTAGATTAGCTTTGCCTCAGGCACTGCCTCTAAGAATCTAGGGGCTAGAGGCAAGAAACACCATTTTCCCCTCATAAGCTGATAATGTAGCTTAATAAACATAAACACTTCAACTATAATTTTCAAATAATATGGTAATTGCTATTCTATTGCCATGACAGCACAGAAATGTATTCCTCAAAAAGGAAGGAACCATCAGGCAGATTTCCCTGAGGAGACTTTTTTGAAAAATGAATAGTTTTTGAAGCATGAATAAAGATAGGCAAGAAAAACAGAAAGAACAGATTGAGTGGGGACAAAGTTTTATGAACAAATGCAAACTTGCATGCAAGGAATAAGGGGTCCCATATGACTGGAGTAGAGGGTGTGTGGAGGGAAGGGTTCAGATGAGCTGGAAGTGTAGCCAGTTCAGACTGTGAAGGGTCCTAGATGCCACTCTGAGGAGGAACTTTGGTATCATACTCTAGGTAGAGGGGAGCTTTCAAAATCTTTGAGCTAAGAGGTGATATGATCAGGATGTAAGTTACTGGCATAAAGTATTGAGGAAATATCACTCCATGGTCCAAGACAGAAACCATAAAATATTGCTAGGTTCAAAAAATATGACTGATTTTGCTCTGTAATACTATTTTATTTGTACTTAAGAAAACAACTGAATATTTTTAAAAAATAATACAAGATATTGAAGGCAACTAGCCTACTTAGGTACTAATTACTACAGTCCACACGTGGCCATAAACACTAATCTAAGAAAGGCGAGGGACTAGGACGTGATGGATAAACACCAGAATTGTTTGGTGACAGCATCAGGAGGACTTGTGGAATGAGACAGAGGACTCAATGATGCTCAGATGATAGCCACACAACACAGTGGATGATGGCATCATTGCCAAGATGGAGGCCAGAAGGGAGACACAATTTTGGAAAAGAAGCTAATTTTATAATCATGTGGTTAAGTTTCCCAATGACCATCTAGGTACTAGTTCCTAGAAATAGCCAGAAATACAAATTCAGACCTAAAGAATGATGCTAATCTACAGATAAAGTTGACTGCTGACATTCATTGCTAATAGATTCCAGGGCTTTGCAGAATAATCATATTTGTAAATTTCAATTTTTGCCTGTAATCCCCCCACCCTCCTAGCAAATGCATTAAACTACAATGGAAAGCTCTAATAAGCTTGAATAATGATGATGAGTTGCACGGCTGAGATGTAAATTCACTAGGTCATTAGGTTCATTCTCATCTGAGCATCTGGGTCCTTCACAGAACATGAGAGCCAGACACAGACCTCAAAAAAGAACAAACTATTATGTTTTTGAGAACTTAAGGGTCCTTCATGAACATTCAAAATTGAGATGATTAAGTGTTATTTATAAATGTGAAAGACGTTCATATTCAGATGACGAATGAAGGCAAAATAGGCCAGAAAGAGTTTACAGAATGAAAATATTTATTAGGGGTGGAAGGAAACCTCATATACATTTATATTTAACTAATGTGTGTCAATTTTATAAACAGCAATTAACACTTATTAAGACATTGTCATAACATGCCAGACGCTATTGTAGGAACATTCCATGTGTTAGCGCTCTTAACCTGTGCAAACTCCTAATGGTAAACTATTGTTACCATCACTTTTGGGATGTGGGCAGAGGAGGGTCAAGGCTCACATGGAACGTGAGCCAGGTTCGGAGCAGGCAGTGCTGCGCCTGCACCCCACCTTTCACCATTACGTCATTCCCCCTCCCTGCTCTCTAAGAACAGGCAACAATCTTACTTACATTTGCCTCGCAGTTTGTAATCATGGATGCGTGATTTCACGTTGACACAAAACAGACCTATACCTTAGACAATACAAGTATTATTAAGGAAACTGAAGCTGCGAAGGTTTGCATTCTGTGTGGTTACACAGCTTTTTCATAGCCGACCTGGCTGGCAAATACTGTCAAGGCTAGAGAGTGCTTATTTCTCAGCAGAGAAAATGAAAAATCCAAAGGTGAGCAAACCTGCAGAATGGTAAAGCGAGAATACAATCTAGGGAGTGTTATTTTTACTTCCTATATTTTAGATTAGCTCCAGCAGCTTCTTTGGGATCTGTTCCCTGGGAGAGAGAGCCCTAAGTACCAGACTGGTCCATCGAGCACCATTTACCCCCACCGCTTACCAGAGGTGCAAATGTGTTCTGTGGGGTTGAACTGGAGGAGAAAATGCAGCAAATCATTTTACCTAAAGCCTGCTAAGGCTTAGTGGGCAACCTCTTTGCTCCTCACTGCCCTGTATAATCTGGCCTCAGGCACATTTAGGAAATGGGTTCATTTTCTGTTTAATGCTCAAAGGAGGTTTTCTTGGTTTCTTTATATGAACGCAAAAGGAAATGACCACCCTTCTTCATAAAATGAGCTTAACTAACATCGTATCCTTAATGTTTCAATGGGTTAGTTATTGGCAGACAATTATGAAGAAAGATGGTGATTCATTCATTTATTCAACAAATATGTATCGCCAGTAAGATGTAGTCTTTAAAAGAATGGACTCTGGAGCCAGTGTGAATTCAAGTCCTGACTCGGCCCTTGGCTGGCTGTGAGATTGATCAACACCACTGTTTCCTTAACTGTAAATTGTGGCTAATCATTGCATCTTGCTCACGGGTTGTTATGCAGATAAGATGCCTGGTATGTGCGTGCTATGTTAGTGTTACCATGTGACTGAGTGTCAGACACTGCGGTAGGGGCTGGGAATAAAGTCATCACCAAGCGAGTTAAAAACCCGGACTTCACAGGGCCTAAATTCAGTTATTGTAGTCAGGCACACAGAGAGCAAACAGGCATCAAGTTCAACGCACATTGTGATTTCAAGGTGTCATCTAAATTGCGTTACGGCTGTACGTGTTTATACGTTTAACAATGTAACACTTTGTATTCGATGATTCTCCACCATTTCCAAGCACCTTGCACATCTCTCATGATCACTGCCGTTATTCATTGGCCCAGAGCTATTTTGAATCCTCCCCCAGGTCCTGAAAAGGAAGGAACTGAAACTCAGACTCGTTCTCTAACGTGGCAGAGGTAAAATCCAAACCTACTTTGGTCTCTCTATGAGGTCAATGTCTTGTAACTGTACTCTGCTGCCTCGCAACCCTGAGATGTGGGGGGATGGGAATCGTACCCATTTCCAGCTGAGAAAAGTGTGACTTGGGTTAACTGTCTTGAGTCAGGGTCACATAACTTAATAAATGGAAGAGCTGGGATGTGAATCCAGGTGTTTGGAGTCCTATGCCAGGGTTTTATCTACTACAGCAAAATTGCAAAATTCTACACGTATTTGATAAATGGTTAGAAATGCCATCCACTCCTTCAAACCACTCTCAGACCTTTATTGTTATTATTCGTATATTCCTCAAGCTTAAATCACATGTACTTTTAAAAATCCTTATGACCTATGTGAGTCAATTTTTTGGAGCTGGGGCTGCGACCTCTCAAAGAAATAATGTTCAAAATAATGGTTAGGCTCTTAGACCACCCCATGAAAGTCTCCTTAACATTTAGGAGCTTGGAGATACAATGTTAATGGGAGCCACTATACATTGGTGGTTTGTTAGTTACTCTGGGTTTATAGCAGAAGAGTTTCCTTTCCAGGACAACCTGAGGGCCCTGGGGTCAGTGGTCAGTTGGGAGAGGTGGAGAAAAATCACCCTGTTGTCCAGCTGGTCATTTGTTAGTCAGGGAAAGCCTGCATTGTCATCTCCTGGAAAAATGTAGTAACAGAATGAGCATCGATTTTTCTGATTTTCATAGTTTTTAATTCCATGATCATTTTTGTGAATGATTCATGTTTGTTGTTCAGGTAAACTCCATGAGGCCAGAGCCTATGTTTGTGTTTCTTCATCATTGTTTTCCCAGCTGCTAGCACGGTGCCTGGGATGTGGCAGATGTGTGCCAGGCACAGTTTAAATGTATGAATGGAAAACTTCATGCTCCTTTGCTTACCCAACTTTAGTGGAAACAATATTCATATCTTTGTGCAAAGTTGCTCCGACCCCCCCCTCCCAAAAAAAATCAACAACAGGTAGTGAGGTCATTGTCAGTGGAAAATATATAAATAAATATTTTTTAGGAATAGATGAGAATTTTACTAAAATGTACTTGTTTTTGAGATTATTAGTGATAACCTCCCTAATAAAAGAAGCACAGGTACTCAACTTTTCCAAGTTATACCTCATGGGCAGTCTCCTAACATGATACTTAAAGTTAGAGACTACTTAGAGATCAGACACTTGTCCAGATAGCCATTTCTATTACAAAAAATTAACTGGAACACTATTACAATGATTTCTTCCCTTTATAGTTCAGGAAAAGTATATAAATTTCTAAAATAAGAGTTTTAAGTCATGAATGCCATATTTAATACAGGCCTACAGATGTCACTGAATTTTTGGGAAATGAAATTAAGTAACCCCACGCACAAGTGATTAAAGCAGTGTGTCACCCTACATTTCAGGGTGATAATTTAAGGCAGTCATCCAAAGAACGGAAACTGCCAGTATAAAGAAAATACTTTATCTCTATTTGGATATATATTAACTCTTTTAAGTTATTAAGTTTCCTCTGGTGGAATTTTAAATGCTGTTCTACACATATGTTTCTTCACACTTCAAGGATATAATTTGCATGCAAAATTGAGTAATTAATTTTTCAATAATGGGCAAGGCATCAGAAATTTTACATTTTTCAGATATAAAGCTATGTTTAAGATCTATGCAGGGTCAATAAAGCATTTTAAAATGGACATGACAAAAGGAATTTCAATATATCTAAGAAAGACAAAATATCAAATATGTTTTAGACTAAACTCAGAGAGCCATTACATTAATTACTCTGTGTAACTAAATTATTTTGAACTTTCCTTTGCACTTTAAAGCATTAACTTCTTGGAGATACATAATTAGTGAATTTTGATGCTATTATAAAAACATTATTTGCTTCTATTATTTATGTCTATAAAATAGATGTCAAAATTTATTAAATAGATTTGCTCCTATTCCATTCATTTTTTCAGAAGACTAAATAATTTACTCATTACCTAGGCAACACCTTAATGAACAACATTTTAATGAGGCCTAAGTCGCTCCTAGGTATCCTGAAAGTTTTAGAAAGGTGCTGAGGTGCAGCCTAAAGAGAGATTCTTACCATCATAAGGTTACTTAGAATTTCTCATTTTAATGCTACCTTCATTTTGCAAATTCATATATTATTTATTTATATAACACACAACAAAGCCTCAGGCACTGCAACAAAAGGAGACTCAAAGGATTTATGCAGATGTTCTTAGTGGATGAACCAGGCTGGACCCTGGCTCTCGAGACTTTTAATTCAGTGTTTTTTTCCACTTTACCATAATGGCATTTGATATAATCTTTCTGGGATCATCAATGTTCCGACACTCTGGAAACAATAATAACACATATTTTTAAATAAATGTTTTGTATAAGTAGTTAGAGGGGACCCTCTAGTAAAAAGGAAAAATATAATTTTCAAGAAAAACATTTGAGGATCAAAAACACTTTAGGGAAATGCTTTAGGATTCCAAAGAAAAAATCAATGGGGAAAAGTCCCTTTCGTATTCACGGGTGGGTAGGTGAAAGTAAAAGTTCTGAAAAATATGAAAGAGCTCTGGAGCTCATTTGGGTACATTTGCGTGTAAACCACATAATATAAAAGAATATTTCTGGACAATTTAACGGCCTTAGGAGGAAAGTTTGTGGTGTCACCGCACAATTTCCTTTTATATTCATTCTGCTGATATTGATTTGCCTATTGGTCTCTCTCCTGACCAACTTTTCCAACATCACTGAGAATGTGGGCATATCTGAGAAATACTAGATTTGCAAGTGATTTTCAAAGATTCTTTTCACACATAATCTCTTTGGGGGGACTCTGGGGGTGGCACTGGGGGATGGACAGATCTGAAGAGATGGTCATGCTACTTTTTTTGTCATTAAAAACTATCAGAGGGAATATACAAAGACTCTTTGGTGGAAGAAAACTTGCAGAATTGCAGCAACTAAAAGAAGTTTCCTGTGGAGAGGAGCAAATTATTAAGACTGTTACATTATGAGAATGGACAGATGGGACGGGGGTCGAGAGACCATGGAGGGCCTTACTGGCTAAATAGGGATTTTAGCTTTACCCTGACAGCAAGGGAAACCTGTTTAAGAATTTGAAGGTAGGGGCATTATATTTATATTTTGGGGAAAAAAAATCCATATTCAACACAAAGAATGGATTTAAGAACATTAAGAGAGGATAAAGAGAGGCCAGTTAGGGTATTGTTTAATTCCAGGTGAGGGATGTGGGTCATTTGGAATAGGGTAGAAACAGTGAATGTGGAGAGCAGGCTATGGGATTAATTATATTTAGGAGGTAAACCTTACAGGGACTGGTGTAACACCTATGTCTTGGCTGACCATGGATGAGTGTGACCATGTGTTTAGTTTGGGCCGAAGACTTATGAGCAAAAATAATGTGCCTTGATTCTGCACACACACTATATTTATCTATATGGAATTTATCAGGCTCTCTCTCTACCAGGACAATGGGCAATGTTCCAAACAGAGGCTTCCCTGAAGGTCTAAATCCCTGAGTGATGAAGATGAGCAAAACCCTCCTGCAAGCCCTCCTCCTAGCCTTCAATGGACAGGCAGAGTGAGTAAGAAAGAAACTTTGGTCATGGTAAGTCTGAGGTTTTGGAGTTTTGTTCTACAACATAATCTAGGTCATTCTGACTGACTTAAGTATTAAAATCCTCTGAGAGATCAAGGAAGATGAAGCTTTTAAAAAATCCATTGACCATAAGGAGAGCTTGATGGAAGCAGAAGTAGAAGAAACGGGTTGAGGATCGAGAAGGAGATAAGGAAACTGACTGCAAGTATATATAGAGAGAGATCCTGTCAAAAGCTTATCAATGGTGGGGAGCAAAGATTGTCCTGGTTGCTGGAGAATGATATAAGTGGTGGTTGTTTCTGTAAAATGGGGGAGGCCTGAGGGATGTGTGAGTAAGGAAGGATTCCAATGAGAGAAAAGGGTGGAACAGAAAAGAAAATACAAAAGAAAATAAGAGATGACTGGTGTTGAGTGCTACTTGAAAAGGCAGAAGTGATCTGCCGTGAGAACTACTAACAGAACTAGGCAAATTTTGACTAACAGGTAATTCTTGGTTCTTTAAAAAGAGGATCATTTATTGGAACAAAAACAAATAAATTAATTAAAAACATAAATACATAAATAAATAAATAAATAATCATGCAAATAAGTAAACCAGAAACAGTGGTAAAATCTTGATCATATTTGATTTACCTTAGCCTTTTTTGCTTCCAAAGCTATCTATCTGCAACAAAGGGTGTGCTCTTCACTTTATTGCCTTCTGAATGAGATTTTTTTACATTTAGAACCAGCCTTTGGCAAAACTCTAAGTCATCATCTTTTAATGTGGGTCACATGAATTAAGCTCTTTCATGTTGCAAGAAATACAATGATGAGGATGTTGAAAGGATAGAGAACAAAGAAACAAAGTGAGGGAGCACAGGAAGTCACTGTGACATTTGTACAATCAGAAAGAACTCAAATATAGTTCAGGGTATAACTCAGTAGAATGTAGACTCCCTGAAGGCATAGATTTGAGCCTGTTTTCTTCACTGCCGTGTTGCCAGCTCTTAGAACAGCCTCTGGCATGCAGTAAGCACCCAGCGAGTATTTGCTGAATGTAAGAATCACTGACAGCTCATCGTGCTTTGCTCTTGTGAATATGAGTGCTTCTGAACTCTGTGGTCCTGCCATTCCTGTGACTAGCCTTTCTCTTACTCTGCTTCTTTCTGTCTTTCTACAGTCACCACCCATCACCAGCCCTCCTCCCCCGCTGCTCTCTCCGCCCACGTTCTCTGCATATTACTCAAGTTCTTGACTAGCTTGTGGTTTCCATTTTCCATCTTGTCAAAGTGTTTATCTTGATTTTGCAGCTCTCCAGAGCCTGTAACTCTATTTGAAGGTTTGCATTTGCAGGTTGTAAGAGAGATGATTTGATTGGTTAGTTAGTTACTATCCAATATTAAAAAAAAACCACGAAACTGATAGTGCATAGCTGTCATGTCAGAATACTTAATAAGACCCCAGTATAGCTCTGTAGCTTTCAAATTTGCCCACAGAGATGAAAACATTTTGTGTTTGACCCAATACTCAAACATATACACACATGCTCATACACACACACACACTCACATACACACTGAAATGAACACTTCATGAAACAACACTGACCCTTTTTAGTCAAATACACTCATATCTATTCTAATGTATTTTTATTCTGTTTATCCCATTCTACCCATTCTGTTCTGTTCCATTTCCATATATTCTATTTCACTCAGAAATGTTGATGAACTGATTCATGACCAACAGACAGGTCTAACATATGGCTTGAAAAATTCTGGTCTAGCTTGTATTTGGCCAACTTTGGTTTGGACATTAATTTTCAATCCAGTCATCTGTGATTAATCATCTGTGGTCAGTCAGACAGTAGAGTCCTGTTATAGGCATGAGGAATTACTTGTATAGCTGTTGCTAGAGTATTTCGTGAGATGGGAAGGCACTCATTTTCACGTGGGTGTGAGAGGCACTTCTCACAGTCTTTCTGATACAGGCAAATTCCTTCTCCTCAATTTAGTGCTGCCTTTATCCTTCCCCCACTCTGCCCATTTCATAAACTAACTCTACTAAAATATTGGTTGATGAATCCTTGCAATGGGAACCCTTCTAAGGTGTATTTCGGTTTTAACATAATCTTAATTAACTTAATTGAATTGCTCTTGATAGCATATCACATTTAGAAATGATTCATGGTTCTCTTATGAAATAATGGTGACAGGGCAGGGGCAGGTGATGTTTGGAGGACACAAAGACTTTTTTTATGCCTGTTTGGTTATATGTATTCTCTTAATATTGGTTCTGTATGCAAATAAAAGTATTTTATCTCAACTCCAATGAGAAGTTTGTACAGGACCCAACTCCACCCCTAAAATACTACATAGAGAATTTCCTGAGATGGAAACACAGTGCGGTAGCCAGAATAAAGACCCCCCAAGGATGTCCCCACCCTAATTCCTGGAATGTGTGACTATATTGCCTGGCATATCAAAAGGGACTTCGTAGATGGGATTAAGAGTCTGTACTTTAAGATGGGCAGGTAGTATCCTGGATTATAGGTGGTCCCGATGTAATTAGTGAGCCCTTTGCATAGCAGCTCTTTCAGCTGCTGTTACAATGGGAGGGAAGAAGGAAAGTGGCGAGAGAGAAAGGGGGGAGGACTGATGTGAGGACAGGATCAGAAAGATGTGACTTGAGGGGACTCAACCTGCTGCTGTCGGGGGAAGGACATCCAGGCGGAGGAATGTAGAGATGTGGGCAGTCTGGCAAGAGCTGCACAGAGGGCTCTCTGTTGTTGGTTAGGAGCAAAAGGGCAGCATGGAAACATCGCTGGTCACGCAGAATTGGCACATATTTCCTTGTGTTATACTGAAAGCAACAAATGAAAGAGAACAGTGATGAACTTCTAAACCAGGGGTCAATTTATGGATGATTCATCTTACGGTTCAGTAAAGAGCCAGAAAGTTTTAACGAAGGAAAATATGAAATTGTGAGAACAACTTGGCGCACTTTCCTAACCTAGGAAAATAAGATCAATCTGACCTAAATTAACTTCGGCCCTAACGTTTTGCTATAATTTAAGCTATTCACTGAAATTAACTAGTAAATGGCACAGTTATTAACTATTTTTGGAAGGTTACAGTGTGATCATGACTCAGGGACAAAGTGAACCAGAAAACGGATGTCATAGGCAGACAGCCCAGGGGTCTGAGAGTCAATACATACTGAAACAGGACAGAAAAAAACTCCGAGGGGAACTTTCTTCTAAGGTTGCAAATGTGGCCTTTCTCTTTTTAAGATAGCCTCATACTGGGAAAAGTCTGAGCGCGTGGGGAATGCAGCTGTTTCCTATTACTCTTTCTGGTATATTCGTGCTGCGGGGACTGAACATGAGTGACATTTAACATAGGTCATTGAAGGATACCAGGAAAATCCCCTTTTAATTATTAAGTAACAGCCTGGGCATACTTAAACCACTGTTTGTGTGTTTGATTTCCCCCTTTAGGTGCAAATGGTCCCTCGCTCTGCTCCCCGGTGGATAAAGGTAGGGGGTAAAGTCTAAAATTTCAACCAGCTGTGGCATTAAGAGGAAAAATGACCTCTGCATTAATAAGCAGCTGAGAGCTTCCGTGTGGTCAGAGGATTTTTAAGTTAGAAGGAAGTTTAAGCAAGGCTTCTTCATTTTGCTGGTCATTCCAATTTAGATCAACACAGATGTACCTTGGCCAGGGGCTGTGGAGCTTTTAGATGGAGGTTAAATAAAATCCAGTCCTCGATCTGATGGAATCTAACTATAGTGGGGTGGGCAGAGGTGGTATCTGTTACAATGAGGTAAGAGCTGCATTAGCTGTATCAGAGTTTTTAGCTCCAAGCAACAGTAAATGATTTTGGCTAATGTAAATGAAAGAACAGTACATCAAACTCCAGTTCCACAATTGCTGGGAAGGCTGGAGAAGTAGGCACGAAGCTTGTGAAGCCAGAGCAGCCACCAAAATACAGTAAAGCGACTGGATAAATTAGTTGTTCCTGTTAAGCTCTAGAAACCACAGTTTGTATGACCCTCACCGAGAGTCTTGGACTGGCCTCTCCGTGGCTGCAACTGCCACTTCCAACCCAGGGCGCTGTTTGCACAGCTGCTTCTGTTCACCGTGAAACTGGACTCTCTTCTCTCTCTGCTTCTTTGGGTCACCAGTTCCTAATTCCAGGCCCCAGAGAGTTGTATCCGATTAGCCATTCTAAGTGCTTCGCCTCTCCCTTACCCACCAGGCTGGCTGGATGGGGAGTCGCTGGCACTGCAGCTTCCAGGCCGGCTGTCACCATTAGAGTGCGGCTGCGTGAAGCAGACTTTAAACTCACAACTTAGTACATCGCAGTCTCTTTTAGCTTAAATGATCTGTTGGGTGAGTCCTTTCGAATTCTCAGTCTTTCATTTTCTCCCCCGCCTTACCTGGTTTCTCTCTAAGATAGTATCTGAGTGTGTAGTAGGGTAACAGTTGTGCCATTATGGTGTGGCGAAAAGAAACGGGTCTAAATCCCATGTGTTGCCATCTGGTGCCTGGCTAGTCACCTGCTGTGGAGGAGTCTGGTTTGATGCTGGTGCTTGACCAGCGGGCCTTTTCGACATTCTACAAGCACGCCATCCATTGTAGATGATTCTTATCATTTTTCTGGAGTCGTGAAGGCACAGTGTAGCCTCTTTGTCCTAACCCCTGGCATCTGCAGGTCCACTGGGTCTCATGGCACCTTCACATTCCCACACCGATGGGTGTGGGAATACTCAGTCCTTGATTAGCTCCCGCAGCGGGGCAAAGGATGCAGTAGTGAAGTCTGTGTGGCTGAACACGGAAGCCCTGCTCCCGACAGATTTCACTTTTCAGAACCTACAGTGTGTTTCTGCTGAAGCCCCCTTAGAGCTCCATTCAACCTCTGGCTTTCTTCTCCCGCACATACTAAGGTAGAAGGGGCTGGCTTTCCATACCCTTTTTCTATCTGCCAGGAAATAAGGGATGTCCCTATTTTAGTTATTGTTCAGGTACGATAAATCTCAGAGCTGCAATTGATCGTGATTTCAGGGGAGAAATGAATAAAGTATCAACCCAGTCAGATAATTGTATAAATCAGTACAAGAAACGTGGAAGGGGCAAGGAAAGGGTCAATAAAGACTTCCTTAAGGAAGCAACCCTGCACTGTGCATTGAGGGTGAGTCTGTGCCCAAGTTTAGATACCTTAGATTATACGCAAGCAGGACGGCTAAGGGGCTAGGGCCCTCATGATATAACAGAGAGGAGTTGGGGAGACTTTCCAGACAACAGCAGCTTACACCAGCCTGTCTTCAAGTCTGATGGTCCACAGGAATCTTGTGTGCCAGCAGTACCCAGGAGGTGCACTTCTTCCCAATGGCTGGCAGCTAGAAGACACAGCTGAGTGAGTGGGGACCAGGAGAAGCCCATAGAAGCCAAGGTGTGAGGAACCAACTGCTGAGAGAATTCCCTTCTCTGGTGGGGAGAGATCAGTGATTAAACTATTTAAAGGAGTGCAAAGGACAGAGTTTTGACACCAGAGTCAGGAGACTAGATTAAAGGGGGGAAGGAAGCCAGAAATGCTGGAACTGATGATCAAAAAATCATAGATGGAGGCATGGTCGGCTCTCCACAGTGCAGCCGTGGCGCTGAGGGCCACTCATTGGGACGCCGTTAGGAAGCCAAGTACACGGCAGGAGGCAGAACTGGGGAAACAATTAGTGCTGATCCCTGAGAGCTCTCATTTCAGGTACTGTCAGGGGCTAAACTGATAGATTTAACATCTTACTTTTATGCAAATAAAGGTTGCTGAGACCACATCACACTACACCACAGGGGAATTGTGGTAACAGTATGCAGAGAATTTTTAAAGTGCAAATGTTTTCTGACACAGATAAAGGTGGTATTAAGTATTAAAACCCAGCTTAGAGTTAATATCTCAGTTATTGCATCCATTGATTGTTTACCAGAAACATCTACATGTAAATTGCTGAATTAGTGAGTTGGGAATAAAATAAGGTCTCGCCTTCAAATAGGAAAACAACATCATCTGTGTGAACACACGTAAACACACAACAACGAAGCAAGGTATAAGATCTGCTATGAGAGGACTAGGCAAAATATGATGGAATTTATTAGGAAGGAGAAAGTAATTCAGGTTAGGGCCAGACTGAGGAGGGCTTCTTGGAGAAGAGAGTTCTTTCATTGAGCTTTGAAAGAAATGAAAGATCTGAACACTTAAAGGTGGGCAAGAAACACTCCAGGGAGAAGAAACAGCATAGAGAACAAAAATCTGTAGAGTTTGTGGAAATGGAGAACCGTTTGTTTTTGAAAGGAATATCAATGACATAAGGGAGCGATATTAGGTTCTAGTAAGGAGACCGAGGGTCTTGTGACAAAGGAAAGTAGACTGGTGCCGTTTGGATTGCAGGATGATCCAAGGGGAAATGTTAACGGGGCTCTGGCTGGGTCATGTCGGCTGGGCAGCACGGAGCCCCACTGTACCTTAGGGAGGTGGCAGGTAGGGAGGAAGGAGAGAAAGAACACTAGATGGAAAGAAGTTTCTCCTTAGTCATTCTTCTGGTATCTTTTCTCTTTACCTGAATCCTCCCATTACATTTTTGGGCCCAGCCCAACCTAAGACCTTTTCTGTCTGTAACCATTTTCTGGGCTGTGTCTAACAGCAAATTAAAGGCTAGAGACAAGATATGAAGAAACTTTTCCTGTTTTTGTTTGTTTGTTTTTAATACTCTGTGTTCCCGATGTTGCAAAGAAGTGAAACAATTATTGCACCTTTCATTTTACCCATGGTTTAAAGTTTATTTTTCTGCCCCCCCAAATTTATTTTTCTTGAACTTTGAGCCATCAGAAATAACCCTGGATTATACAGAAGGAAAACACAAAATGAATAAATGTCAAGGAAAATGGAAGGAAATATCAACAAGGGTTTTATCTTGCTCACATTTAAAAAAAGCACAGTTTAGAGCACATTTTTTAAAAATCCAGGGCATTTTGGAAGATGAAGGGTAAAAGGTCTCCGTGATGTCTGTAGCTCCTCTGTGTGACAGTAACAGTGCCGAAGCTGTAGGATGTAGGAGGTTTTTAGTCCTCACCTGGAAAGGCCTCATTCACCTGCCGTAGGCTGGCGGCATCGTCCGCTCTGAATCACTGCAAGAGAATCTGGTAGGGCCGGTTCCCCGGCTACGTGAGGATTTGTAGGCATGAAGATTTTTTAGTTCTTGTCAACACTGAGGTTGCCTTCTTACTTCTTTGTAAACATCAAACTACTGCTGTTTCCTTTTTTAGAAATAGGTCCATATTTATACATTGTTCTCAGACATACCCACCTGCTTTATATTTGTATTCACTTATTGCTTTGCTTTTCCGTGGGCTTACTCTTCCTTGCCAGGGTAAAACTGTAGCCATCCACCCTCTTCTCCTGGTTTCAGGAGAGGAGTATGAATTGTGGGTGTTGTAGTTCTTGTGCGTGCGAGGGTTTCTGGTTGGGCAGCTTGGAGCTGCACTGGGAGGACTTCTAGTCCCAGGTGGCACAGTAAGCTGCAGCTTGGGTGCTGCAGTCAGAGAAGACACGTTTGAAGAGAGTCCTTGGTTTTTCCTAGAGTGACTTCCATTCACTAACATAATGTTCCTGGACTGAAGAGGCTTGGGTTCATTTCCACAACTGTAAGTGTTGTTTTTAAAAATCAATATTCTCTTCACTACTGATATATGGTACACATAGGAAATCGTGTCATTTCCAGAACAACTGAAACTAAATGCTTCTTCCTTTCTCCCCAAGCCCTGCTTGGAAAGGAAAAAGGGAAGGTAATTGATATTCTGTGAGTTTGTGGGACATGGTTTAAAACAAACTTGGACACATGGAATAGATTAATACCTTGAGACATGTTATAAAATAATTTATAAAAAAGGAGGAAGACATGCAACACTCAAAATCAAATGTAAAAGAAAAAAAAAACCACTTTCATTTGCTTCAAATATGTAGATGGTTGAAATCGTCTGAAAATTTTAAATATTTCAAAAGACGGACAAGTGTTTTGAAAAGACTGTGGGCACTGAAGTCAGAGGACGGTGGGTTCCGTGGCCCCACCATTCTAAGTGTGTGACCTTTGAAAAGACGCTTTACCTTGTTGAGCCTCAGATTCCTCATTTGTAAAGTTGGTATGAAACCTACTTCCTTGGGTTACTAGAGTTAAATTAGCATAGTGCGTTGTCCTAAATAGGTAGTTAGATAATAACTGATAGAGGATAAACTTGGCTTCTTCCTAATTAAGTTTCAATTGAATATCAAAAACAGGTTAAAGAGACAAAAGTACTGTATGATTCCACTATGTGAGATAACTCAAGTAGTCAAATTCATAGAAACACAAAGTAGAAATGGTGGTTGCCAGTGAGTGGGGGGAGGGAAAAATAGGAGATGTTTAGTGGGTATAGAGTTTGAGTTTTACAATTTGAAAACATTCTGGAGGCTGGTTGCACAACATTGTCAGTATACTTAACACTATTGAACTGTACAATTATAAGTGGTCAAGATGGTAAATTTTATGGTATGTATTTTTCACTGTAATTTTTTAAAAGAAGACAAAGAGAATGTATTGAAAATTCTGGTGCCTCCCATTTATTAAGGCGTCTTCAAAAAAATGTCCAAGTCCAGTTTCAGTGGGTTTAATGTCAGATTGAAACTGCATCCCCTATGTTCATGTATAGTTTTTACGTAACGGTAATTAGCAGTGCTTGTGACGTGTGTCTGTTACATTCTTAAAGTTGTCTTGACCTTTGTGGTGATCCTTTTATACCTTCCTTAACTTAATTATGTGATTACCTCTAATTCATAATAGGTATTTTAAATATGATTTCATGGGTACCGTATAGGAATCACAATTTTGAAGTCATGATTATTAGTTAAAACTTACTTGAAAAGCTTCGATATGACCAAATATATTATTTGGTTTTCTCACATTCCCTGGAGCATATTTATAAACAGATTATTTTTGTGTCTGTGTCTTCAGGATAATAAAGACTATTAAGACAGGACCCGTTAAACACCATCTTATCTTAAAATGTAATAGCTAAATTAGAAGACAAAAAACAATTTAGGGTTTTATGTATTTTCAACATGAAAGCATGTCATTATCGACTTTTTGGAAAATCTTTTCTTGAAAAGCCACCCGTATGCCTGGCTGTCTATTAAAACTTCCTCTATGGTATTTGGTGACAGCAACCAGTCTTTGTGAAGAGTGTGCAAAGTTTTGCATGTGATCTATTTAAATGAATATATTTAAAAGAAAACTCTCTGAGGAGCTGCATCAGCAAGTCCGGTGTAGCGTGAGAATGAAAACACAAGAGAAAGAAAGCTGCAGAAACACTTGACCAATATAATCCGCTATCTGAAAGGGCAGCACTGGTCTTGCTGTTGAACGCCCTTTATGGTCTACTCCCTCTAGGAAGTGCCATTTATTCATTTAATAGTTGCATTTAGCCACCCTACAACATTCGTCCCCTGGACTTGGGGTTGAAGAGTGACTGAGGCATACGTTGTCCTTAAGGAGATCCTGGTGCCCTGGAGGAGATATGTACTCATAAAAAAACCTAGAGGGAGGAAGTGCTAATCCGTCCATCATTCATGCCTTCGCTGGTATTACAGGTGGTTAATTCTCACTCCTCAGAGGATATGCTCAGTATCATGGGATTAAAAGAAGCCTCCATAAATCTTTGCTTGAACTGTAATCATTGGAGACCAGTAAAAGATGAATTTGAAAGCTTGTACGTGAGTCAATCAAGAGCAGAGCGGATTAACTTCCCAAAACAGGGAAGAAATGTATACCCAGCATTTCAGAGGAAGGGGAGGTCATGGTGTGTATCAGGAGGACACTCTGGAAAGTGAGGGTGATTTAGCCAGGCCTGGAAGGAGGTGCGGAGTTGAAATCCAAAGGAAAAGATGTAGAGAATATCTCCTCTGGAGCAGTGCTTCTCAAATTTTTTACAGATGAAATGATTTTAGGCAATATCAATAAAATCAATAACTGAGTTGCACAGTGAGAAAATCATTATATTTTTCATTCTACTGTTAATTCTTCAAGGACATAGTTTTGTTATTTATATGACTTTAAAATTCTTCTACTGCTTGTTTAATCCTCCTTTATAACTACAGAGTAGTAACAGGCTCAATGAGTTTAGCAGGCAAAACATATTTAGTTGTAACTTCATAACTTTTAGAAAAACATTTATTTTTTATAATTATTGCCTATTTATTGTAATAGATACTCACATTTCCATTGATGTGACTGATAGAAATTTGCTATTGAAAGACTTATCCAAGCTAAAATGAGAGTGGATTTACAGAAAATAGTAAGTAAAAATTAGTTTGGTACTTGGTAACGGAAATATGAAGAGCTACCAGAAAGCCTGAAGTCTGGGAAACCTTGAGGTAGAGGCAATGTCAAGTACAGAAAGTAGGAAGTGAAACTGAATAGGCTGTTTTCGTGTATAGCTGGAAAGGAAGGACATTGGGTGTTCATCGGAGGGTGTCCTGGTGGTTTTGGGTGATGATGCTGGAAAGAGGTTAAAGCTGTGGAAATTTAAAGGGATGCTGACTTCACCTTCCCCATGGTGAGGTTTCAAAAGAGTCTCAACCCAGGGACGACTGTGGAAAACTGTTTTAGGGAGATCATCCAAGGATTGGCCAATAGGTGGGTTGGAGCACAAGGAACATGAATGTGGAGGGGCACTTTGGAAATAGGTTTTAATAACCTGAGCGTGAATAAATAATGGGTGCTGGGATATAGGAAGATACTTAATAAAGAAGAAAACATGACAATGATGACAATAAAAAAACGTGACAAGCCAGATGTTCTTGAGTTTTTAAACTTGCTGTCCTGAGACAGTGACAGTGACACTGAAGCAAAAGGAGAGCTAGTTCTTGTGGGGGCAGATGTTCTTTTTACTTCAGGCAATTTGAAATGGCCTGATTGGCTGACCTTCTAGTGGAAAGGGTAACTGCACTGTTAATCATGTGGGACTGGAGTTAGCCAGAGAAATGCAGACAGCAAACACTGCCCTCATGAAAAAGGCAGCTTAGCTCTACACTTCCTTCTGCCCACTCTAGGAGGAGTGCTGAAGAGACAGAGTCTTCAGGTATCTAGGGACAGGGAGGGGAAGGAAGGGCAGGGTGACTATTTCCTCCCAAGATTTTACTTTTGTTTGGGGATTCTCTCTTCATTACTGTAGCTCCCACTTTGCTCAGTGATGAGACATCTTTATAGGGCCCTTCCTCAGATAAACAAAAAAAATTTTCATTTCTAGCCAGGAGAATAGCCATCAGATATAATTTCCAGGAATGGTAGAGGGGAATTTGTGTCTTCTATTTCCATTGGGAAAAGCACTGAATCTAAATGTTTTCCTAAGCAATACAATACATGGAAGATAGATATTTAAAAATAGATACCATGAAGACTTGTGTACTCACCTTCCAGCTTAACAAGTAAAATATTGCAAATTTTTAAATTTTTTATTTTTTAGGCTATTACAGTTGGCCCCACTTTAAATCAATTTTCTAGAAATTTATTTAAATGTAGGGATGTCCTGATCCTATTGTCCTGCTTTCACTTCAGTGGTTACTGAGATCCTGTCTTTGTAGATTTTCTCTGCATTGTGTGTTTTTATTCTTTTATCTGTTTTTATTTTTGTTTTATCTTTCCACTGCTATGTGAATATATCCATAAATAGTATATGACATTGTTTTTAATGCTGAAAATTTTATGTTAACATTAGAATATACATTAACCATCTGCAACTTGCTTTTTCCTCTCAACATTCTGCTTTTGAAATTAATCCATGTTAATTCTTGTGGCACAACTTGTTCATATTCACATCTGCATGGTATTTTGCTATCATGTATAACACTCTAACAAATATTTTTATACATTCTGCTTGTGTACAAATGTAAGAATTACTCTAGTGAATACTTCTAAGAATAGATTTGCTGAGCCCCGATTATATGCATTTTCAACTTTATGTGATACTGACAAGTTAGTTTTCAAAATATTTACACAAAGTTATATGGCAGCCAAGATGCATGAGGGTTTCTGTTTCTTCCCAATCTCAACAGAATTATTTGTGTTCTAATTAAGTAATTTTTACAGATGTAAGTGAAAACCAAATGCTTGTGGCATCTGGCAGACTCACATACGTTTGGAACACTGCAATTTCTAAGATAGAGTACAGAGTTTTATCTTAAATTGACTTCCTTATTTCTCAACCTATGGTGTGAGAGATTGACTGACTTTTCCATTTAACACTTACTTTATAATTATATTAGTAATAATAATATTGATAAGAGCTGTTAACATCAATTGAATGCTTACCATGTGCCAAGGGCTATTCTAACAACTTTAATTACATTATCTCACCTAATTAATTTTGGAGGAATGAAATGATATCAAACCAGTTTTAGAGATGAAGAAACTGATTCACAGAAATATTATGTAATAGTAAGTAGGGGTGGCGGATTTCCCATCTACTTGGTTTATTTCAACTGAGATAGATGACAAATGAAAGGTGGAAATAGACTGAGAAGAGAGACATTGAAATCATAGTCCTAAACTTCCAAAAGTTTAGAATCTAGTTAACATTTGAATAACATCAAAAGAGCATAATTAAGCATGAGATGTGTCAAGTAAGTGTTATATTTGTACTGAAGAGAATTTAATTTCCCTAAGAAGGATGGAAAATTCTTATAGGTGATCGAATTTTATTGAGCCTTGGACATGAGAGAAAAGAAGTTAAAGAGGCAAGAATAAAGAGAGTAGCTTTTAGAAAATATAGGAAAATGAAAAGTGCAAGGTACATTTGGTTAATTTATCTAATCATTAACACAACAAATAATTTCTGAACATCTACTGCGCTAAGTTGAGGAAAACTATGTGACCTAGAAAGACACCATCCCTCCACATAGATGAGTGTGCTTACACATTGTAGAATTTAGGAAAAGGAGGCAAAAATATAAAGGGAAATCAGCCCCAGGAGGGGCAAGCAGGAAGAGGACGAGGGAAGGCCTTTGGGACTGAGATGATTTCAACTCTTGCTTTGTCTTGAAAAATACACTTTTAGAATATTTATTATAATAGTGTAATGTGTCTTGTCTGAGGTTTTTGTTTTTTCTTCTCAATTTCTTTTTCCTTTTGTATGGAACTAAATATATAACTTTGTTTAATTTCATAACCTAGCTTTAAGTTCCTACTCCTGACTGAATTTACAGGAAATATTTTATGACCAAACTGACACTCCTAGAAACTAACCACTTTTGACCTCAGGAAAATTTATCAGAGGTACAACTTTATGTGGGTTTTTCTTCCCTTTTTTACCATTCTAAAGAAAATAAATTTTGTTAATTCATATATCAAACATTTTTTATTTGCTGAAACTTTCTCCTTGATACACATAAATAACCTGTGTAAAACCTTTATTTTTCTTTTTCGTATCTTGTTTCCCATAATCATTTAGTTCCCTTATACCCCTCTTTCCCCCCACAATTACCACACTGTTTTCCATGTCCATGAGTATTTTAGTCACCAAGACATGGAAGCAGCCCAGGTGTCCATCCGTAGATGAATGGATAAAACAACTATGGGACATTTACACCATGGAATATTTCTCAGCCATAAAAAAAGAAGAAGAAATTTTTGGAGACCATTATGCCAAGTGAAATAAGGCAGTCAGAGAAAGACAAAAGCCTGTATATACTTAATTCTAGACCTTTAGACTAAGGCGCTGGGAAGACTCTCTTTACCCTCTGCTAACGAAAGAAGAGCAAGTCTCTAGCAGAGTGAGTAGCCTTTTGTCACCTGGCATTCTCTTTGTGGAGGATTTCAATAAGCTGGAAATTCAGTAAAAAATATTACTTCTTCTTGAATATCAAGAATCAGGCATCATTTTCCAGATGTAATGTGTTCAAACATAGTTTTATGTTACGTCTGTAAGCCAACCTATTTTCCTGAATTCTCCTGGGAAAAGAAAGCATGTTTGCTACAGCTCACCTATTTACTGAAATATTTAGGCACTTATTCTGTCTCTGGTGTTTCACTGAAGTTTCTAAAGGTTGTTGTTATAAATGAGCTAGTCAATGCTTTGGAAAGTGCATTTCACTTGGACTGGGATTTAGACACAACTGTGTCAAGGATATTTGGGCTAAAAAAGAATGTTGCGGACTGTACCACTTAAAAAGACTTGAAAATAATATTTAAAAAAATCAAACTATGACTAGAGGCCATAATATAGATTTAAATATATTTACAAAGATATTAAATGAAAATAAAAAACTTAGTCATTCTTACATATAATTTTAAACTCCAAATAATATAAAAGCATATAGAATGAAAAGTAAGCCAAAATGCCAAGTTTCAGATTTCCAGTCTGCGAGTCCTGTCCTCAGAAGTGCACTGTGGCAGCTTTCAGTTTCTTTCGAGTGTTTCCAGTAAGAAATATCCTAAGCATATGGAATGTCTAGTGCCTTTTCTTTATTTTCTTATTTTGGTGATTGACCCATGTCATTGTATATGAAGAGGCCACATTATTTCTTACCACATGGTTATAGATATGCCAGAGTTTACTTATTGGTCTCATATTGATGGTTTTTAAATGTAATTTCTGGTCTTTAGCTGCTATTAACACAGCTGCAGTGCTAAAAGATATTAAATTGAAAAATTTGGCTATGATTCTAAGACAACCGAAAAGATGTATCTGACTAAAGCCCCAACATGGAATATTTTCACAGTTCCTGACATTCTCACCCATTTTCAGGTTATAAAAAATTAAAGAGAAAAAACCGCTAGAAGGATTTTGTGAGAATGACTTTGGACACCTAACCCTATGTAGAGACGTAGAAATGAAGGATGGTCTTTTTTTTTAACCTCAAGCTAGAGGAACTGGCTTTGTTGCACACTCCTGGTAA
The DNA here is from genome assembly GCA_004026545.1 of Mormoops blainvillei. Lineage (NCBI taxonomy): Eukaryota > Metazoa > Chordata > Mammalia > Chiroptera > Mormoopidae > Mormoops > Mormoops blainvillei. Next base: position 69,762 of record PVJD01004216.1, read on the forward strand.
GCTTGGCATGTTTTCTGTTACATACCCAGAGCTGAAGGAGGCATAGCTGACAGGGGAATTAGATGCCTTGCTCAATCCACAGGCAGTCATGAGCTCTGAGGATACCCCCAACCTCACTCACATACATAGATGTACACACAAATGCACGTACACACACACCCTACACACAGTATTGGCAGTGAACATTGCAGAGGCAAAGCCACCTTGCAATAAGAGCTGTAGATTAAAACTGTTCTATTTCTCCCTTTCCTTCCTCATTATCCAACTTTAGAGGCTTCAGAAACAGGAGCCAGCAAATTGAGTGATGGAGGAGATGAGGAAGAAAAAGAGACGTGCCCTGTCCTGTCCTCAGAAGGTTGTAGTCTTGCAGGGCTTGCAGGCAAGGGAAACTGTCCTACACTGGGAGACTGGTACACTAATGGAAATATGGGATGGGGCATTCTAATTTATGAATCAAAACTGCATTTTGCAACTTTTAAAGTAACCACAGGATTTTCTTTAAATCTAAGAGTGACCAGAAGATACATGGGACCAAGTGGGGAATTTTCATCAGTGGTATTAGAAAAAACTCCCTCCAGTGAGTACATTTGTAAAATGAAAGCAGTGGACAAAATATAATCACATTCTGATTCGTCTCGCAAATTTTGTTTGAAGTGGTTACATACCTATCTTTGCCTACATATAAGGGAAAAATTCATTCTTAAACAAGGACAGTATGCTAATATAAGGATTTCCAGAGTAACGTAGTTAATTAACTTGCAGTAGGAATCACTGAAACTCAAACCATACTCTAGAGCCTCATTTTCAATCTGGTAATCACTAGCTACATGTATCTTTTAACATTTAAGTTGTCCAATAAAAAATTTAGTCCCTCAGTGCACAATCCATATTTCAAGTGTTCAATAGCTACATGTAGCTATTGATTACCTGATTTGACAAAGCAGATATAGAACGTTCCCCAAACCACAGAACTTTTGGTCTTCATCACAGACATCAAACAATTTAAGTCTCACAAAACATAGTGGAAAAGGTATATAATTATTATTCCCACATAATAGATGTAAAAATCAAAGTTCAGAGAGGTTTAGAAATGATCAAGTTCTTTGATTCCAGGTCCTGTGTTCTTTCCTTTAAACCACATTGGTTGACCCTCAAGGCAAGTATAAAATATAAAACTAATTTCACTTTACTTTCAGAATACATGGAGGAATATTCTGAAATCTAGAAATCCCTAAGGGAAGAAGCCTTTACTCATCTCTATATCATTACTGGGTTGGTGGGAATCACAGGTCTAGTTTCTAATACCTCCTGTTTTATGACCCATACAATTTCCCTGATGTAGATTCAACTAAGAGACTTTTAGTAGCAATAGAGAAGTACTAAATAATAGCATTTATCTATATTATCTCTTCACTTTGGTAGATGGTTCTCTAAGAAAGTAATCACTGACTTGGTTATGCATAGATTGTTTTGAGACCAGATTTATTTTCTGTTGTCTTTTACAAATGAAGATAAATGAAATTCATAAGAAAACTACCACTTCACACTAAATATTTATTAGTGTGTGGGGATAACTTTTATTGGGGAGAGAAAATACAGGAACAGTTGAAAAAAGATAAAGATAATTAGCAGTCATTGAGCTATGAACACCCCCATTCCTTTATAGGAGGCCGAAGTGGTTCCTTTGTGTAGAGCTGGCATTTGAACCCAGAGAGATCATCCTCCAGAGCCCATTCATAAATACTACTTGATACCATGGGGCAGACTGGCTGGGGGCCTCTCCTATCCTCTTGTATTTTACAATCCCTTCTGTTAGTTTCTTCCATCTTTTTTGATATAACTGCAGATTGTGTCCACCTACCTATGGGTCTGACCAGCACCCATTGTCATCCTTGTATTTGATTTATCAATTCAGATGACATAGTGTCACTTCTCTTCCTTTAGAATAAATATTTTTAATAAAGAGACATAAAAGTAGGAATCCATCCCAACAAATAATACCCGGTCATTTTTGAAGAATTTTAAAAAAGAGACAAACAGCTTAGGTTGATATTTTTCTGAATGCAGAGTGATATTATTACATATTCAAAAATGTATATAGCAAAGCCCTGACCTATCAGAATAGATACTGGCCAGTATATGGTACCCAGTATCCTCACTGAATATCCACTCTGCCTGGAAGCAGGGGATACGCATGAAAACATTGGATAGACCCATGTTTCTAGGCTAGCAGGGCAAAGGATGTCTCTTAACTATGCATCGGTGGGAATTTCTCCAGGCTCAAGCAAAAAGGGAATTAGGTTCTGGTTGTTGAGTGCGTAGCTTCAGCCTCCCCATTATGTAATTGCTGAGGTCTTCATGTCTTGAGCTGAGTTTGGCCATTTCGGAAAGTTGAAATTCCCTGTAATTAACCTATGTACTTATACCTGTTGTGATTAGAGAACAGTTTTCTTTCTTTTCCAGCATTTGTTGCCATTGTCAGTAAATTGATTGAGAATGTTGATACCAGAGGTTTTTCAGTCACCTCTGTTTTTTCTTGGATGTCATTGTGTTTTTCTTTTTTTAATTCAGTTTTTATTATTACTTTGAAATATAACTTAGTGTTTATCAACAAGAGATATTTTTATCTGTAGATCATCATTTCTAGTAATCTTTACAATGAGTATATGTGTGTGAATGTGTGTGTGTGTGCAAAATGGTATAATGACTTACTTTTCCTTCAATCTCTATCTTGTTAATAATTGTACAGGATATAGTTAAATCAAAACTGCTTTATAGAATTCTGTTTGAAAGGCCTTTTGCCTTTATGAAAATATACATAACTTGTAACTTTCTTACTGATTCATTTTATAGTACATTTAGTGTTATGTAATTCTAATATTTTTAAAGTGTCATAAAATAAGGATTTTTTATTTTAAAATAAAACCTATTTTATCATTATAAGAAAGTGGTAAGGATTGAAAGTGGATTCTATAGTATTATTTTTGAATGACATTTTATGTCCTCTTCCCTCTGTGAGTTCCTCTTCATTCATTTGCTGTTTAATTCTCATGTTAATAAGCGCTCAGTTGCTGCTGTGGGCTCCCTCTTTCATTTGAGCAATTTCACTAATCCCTCATTTGAATACATATTTCAGAGCGTAGTTCTGAAGTGATTGCTTCCTGATGACTATGTGGTGATCTCCCTTGTGTTGTTGGAGGGTGTGGTGGGAAAGCAAGGGGTTGACTTCAGGCCAAGAACATGCCAGAATGTCCACGCTCCTGAGCAAGACAGGCCCAGGCTTTCCCCTGTATAATTCAGGGGAATCTCAGGCACCGGTAGTTGCTGCCTTTGATCCCCTTACGCCTCAGGTATCTTCCACTGGGATGCTGCCTACGTCTGCATGCGTCTGAACGGGAGAGGGTCAAAGGTGCCAACTCTATCCGTGGACCACATTCCCACCTTCATAGCTCATGATTTTTCCTTCTACTCCCATTTTCCTTGCGCAAACCTTGTAGAAACTACATAATCCGTCTGTGTCTCAATTTCTTATCTGCAAAAGGAGCTACTGACATTGGCTACTTTTCGCATGAGTAGTACTGAGAATTAATAAACTGGCATTCAAAAGAACAAGTGTCTGAGATGATAGGCCCTCCATAAATTCAGATTACTGTTATTATCATCCTCCCTTTTTTACTGCCAGCAGAATAATAACTCTCATAGGATCCAGTGTTTATAGGGGGCCTTGCATTTTAAAGTATTTTGTAATGCTTAATAATTTAGAAAAGCCTCTCTCTGCATAGTCTTAGCGCCATATTTCCATGCACAAAAGTTTCACTGAAAGTTCTCTGTAGGTCGCTCTTTTCCATGAACTATTCGTTGTTTTGCTAATTCAGGTTATTGTTTTTTAGTCCTATTTTGTCTGTCGTTGGAAGGATTTGTTCTATATCAAGACCGCTTGGGGTGTATGGGATTTAATCTTGTGATTGAAATAATTGAATACTCTATATGTAATTTGACATCAATTGCTCATCCTTATAAAAATCTTGCTTCATTAAATGGAACTGCAGAGATTGAAAATGAGGCTGAGGTCAGAATGGAGAGCTCCAGAGGGGCGTCTAGGACCAGGGGCAGACTTCAGGAGCTTATCAAGACATGATTGCGTAATCAAAGGGCGGAGCCCAGACAAAATCTTTCCTTGTCTGGGTAAGCCTTAAGTGTTTACGTTGGCTGATTGATCCCCTTTAATCCCCTTCTGCCCACTAGGAGACCCATACCCAATAAATTTGAGTACTTGGCAGTCCTGCTTTGGTCATTGTTTATATCCTGAACTAGTATGATATGCTTGGGCTCTTTATCCCTCTTGATCTCCCATCCAGTGCCTAATTCTAGTTCAGAAAAGTCCCTGGGACTTTACCCAGGCACTGGTTTAATTGGCATCAGGTTTTTCCCAGCACTCAAGAAAGGGGATCAGGCATTGCTTTGATCAATATCTTCTTGGCAATGGCTTACTTCTTTTCCCACCACTCTCCTCCGCTCCCCAGGTATCCTGTCCTCTCAGGGACATCCCGATGTGTGCAGTCTTCTTGAGTTTGTTTGCGAATATCCAAACTTCAGAACTTCCTGCTATTCCCTGCTGCACCTGGATGAGGTAGTGTGGGAACTGAGAGCCAGCCCACCCTGATGACTTTGCTGGTTCAGGCTTTACCTCGAGCGTGGTGTTTTCCTCGTATGATCCTTGAAATGTTCAATGTTGAAATGGTTTTTATTAAAGAACTATTTCTATAAATGAAATCATCTGTATATCCTAGTGGACAAAATAAGCCCATGTATTGTAAGATATAAAAGTGAAAACAAACAATAAATAGTAGCTTTGGAAGATTTTCTCCTAAAAGCCATGATGTTAAGTCTACACAATTTGATTCAGACTTTTCTGTACTTTTCTGTTCCTTCTGAAAAATTGATCGTGAAGGACCATGACTTTGAAATTTGCAGCTCAAATGTGGCTTTTGAAAACTTTATATCATATGTCCAATGTTTGTCTGAAAGCTTTGCACATCTTAATTACCTTCTACTTTTTTAGTTTTTGTCTGGAGAGATTTGTAAGCCAAACCATGCTCCCAAGCTTATTCAGTCTTCAGTGTATTGATAGGGGCACACGAGGAAATGTGCTGCCTTTACTAACGAACGAAAGAAAGTTGATACATGTAGTGTTAAAAAATCAAAGGCAGGTCAACACTGAAAAATGACCAAGAAAGATAAACCATTTTTCACTAAGATTCCACAGAATCTTTATCTTAGCTATGCTTATTGAATGTAAAAAACACAGGGCCACATGATTTTTTCCTCAGAAGGTCAAAAAATTTAGATACATTAGTTTTGCACAGGGAATAGGCAAGGGACAGAACCAGTTGAAAGCAAACGTGAGAAGATGAGAGGACAGCCCCTCACGGGGTAGGTTTGGGAGGCGGAAGAAAGAGAAAATAATGTTGGCCTTCTTGTTGAGTTTAAGAAAATCTTAGGTTGTCTTTAATTTTTAACGAAATCCCAAATTGTTTAAATTGTTTCAAACACTGCCATTTTAATTTTAAATCAATATCGGGATTGACCTCTCCTTTGTGTGAGGAAAATAAACATCTGGCCATCAGGGGACCTGAGGTCTGATGTCGACCTATCGCCAGGTCAGTGCTTTTAGAGGGGTCATTGCTCCACTGTCCATATTTATAAAAGGGGCAGGTGAGGTCGATCAAGAGGATCCACATGTGTACTGTGGGAAACTATGAGTTCTGTGGGGTGACTCCAGACCCCATTATTGCAGTGAAAGTGGTGGTTAACAGTGGGGGGCCGGGGGCTGTTATCCCCTTACCTTTCAACCAGATGAACTTTGCTTTTATTTATTTATTTCCCAACTGTATCTCTTTAACTTTTGAAGAAATGGGTTCCCCGTGCATAGAGGATTATGTTTGCAACCACTCAACTAAATTATTGCTAAGGTCTTTTCAGTTCTAAAGGTATGTTTTCTGTAACTATTAATGATAATATATATTGCATGCAGAACACAGTGGTGTATTATCAGCACATATTGTTATATATTTCTATACTACCCTTCCCCAATATAACTTTGTGTACCTAATCATAAAAATACATATGCAATAAAACTGAAAACTATTAACAGTAGAAGCTAAGTCTCCATAATGGTGAGGCATGGTGAGTCGGGGAAGAGATTAAATGTTAAACAAACAAACAACTAAGGATATGGAAAGTTATTGAAAATGTACAAAAACCCAGCTTAAGTTTCTTTAGTAGCCAAGGTAAAACCCAAAGCATGAAGGGGGCACTAGTCTTTTAAAAGAGAAAACATTAAAATTAGGAGGAAGAAACTGCCCATCCCCAAACCCTGAGAATAATTTGCCACACATGGCTTTATGTGATAACGTAATGGGTAAATTCCCTGATTACAGTTTTACAAAATCATAGAGAAATTGCACATATAGTTACAGTTCACCTTTCTCACAAGGAAAACCAAGGAAGCAGTGCTAAGCCGTCGGTCTGTAAAGGCCACTTTGATGGGAGGCTGGAATAATGTGCTTTCCTTTTTTTCCTTTTGGGAAGCAGCCCAATTCTCCCTAATTTTTAAACTGAATTTATTGGGGTGATATTGATTAATAAAACTATATAGGTTTCAGTATAAAATTCTGTAATACATCATCTGTGTATTGTGTCGTATGTTCACCTCCCCAAGTCAAGTCTCCATTCATCACCATTTATTCCCCCTATATCCTCATTTACCTGCCCCCACCCACCTTTTCATCTGGTAATCACAATGCTGTTGTCCGTGTCTGTGACTTGTTTTTTCCCCCCTTAATCCCTTCACCTTTTTCACCCAGCCCTCTACTGTTGGTGGGAACGCACACTGGTGCAGCCACTGTGGAAAGCAGTGTGAAGTTACCTCAAAAAATTAAAAATGGAACTGCCTTATGACCCAGCAATTCCATTTCTGGGACTATATCCAAAAACCCTGAAACACTACTTTGAAAGAATATATGCACCCCTGTGTTCATTGCAGTGTTATTTACAATAGCCAAGATTTGGAAGCAGCCCAAGTGCCCATCAGTAAATGAGTGATTAAAAAAGCTGTGGCACATTTACAGGATGCAATATTCTCAGCCATAAAAAAGAAGGAAACCTTACCCTTTGCACCAGCATGGATGGGCCTGGAGAATATTATGCTAAGTAAAATTAAGCCAGCCAGAGAAAGACAAACACCATATGATTTCACTGACGTGTGGAATCTAATGAACAAAATAAACTTACAAACAAAATAAGCTTTACTTTCAAAGCTGCCTTTTGATTTGAACTGATCTGGGGATAAGCTTAGAAGAACTGTATGCTGGGAAGAGTTCACACATCCCCTTTTTGTGTCAGCATGGCTTTTAATGGAAACTACATGGTAGACAATTTTAAATTCACATTGTGAGGAAATATCTGAAGGCCAGCTTTCCATATTGTTCTTAAATACGACACAACAATGTTTTGTGTGGAAATAAAGTTCCTGACATGGTCTTGCTTTTCTAGATGCCCACCAGCCCTTGGCCAGAGGAGCCCAGAGATTGTGCAGGCTCTCAGGCAGCACCTGAGCGGGTTGGGTATAAGGTTTTGGGTACAGTGAAAGGAGTGGGGCCTACTCAAGAGGCTTTTCACACCTCTGCCACGAGACTGGATTAAAATGTCTCTGCCTGTGTTTCTCTCTAGTAAAAACTAAGAAGAAAGAAGATGGCAGGGGCTACAACTATTTTGTACTTTTATTTAGGTTGGAAGAAGGAAAGAAAAACTGGGTTCCCTGCCTCTATCACTACTGAGCTGTGTGTCAGAACCTGACAATCACTTTCAATTTCATTAGTAATATATCAGCATACTTGATCCCTGAACCTTCATGGGTGCTGTGGTTGGTGATTTAAATATTTTTATTGAGCTAGCATAACCAAGCTACATTTGACTTGGATAATTTGCATTAGTGTGTATTTCTTTGCTTCTTAGAAAGACAATCGTCTGTTATCACTTGCTACATAGCAAACTACCCCAAAACAGTGACTCAAAACAAGTATTTTAATATCTCTCACACTTGGTAGCTGACAGGTTTAGGGAGGAATTGGCTAGGTGTTTTTCTGCTCATCATAGTGTGGACTGTGGCTCTGGGCTTGCAGATGGGCCGGTCTGGAGGTCTCAAGGTGGCTTCACACTCACACCTGGCACTTAGCGGGGGTGACTGGAAGTCGGGGCTCAGTTAGGACTGTTGACCAGAGTACTTACAGGCTGTCTGTCCAGCATGGTGACCGCAGGGCAGTAGTAATTCTCAAATGGCAGCTGACTTCACCTAGAGCAAGTTTCCCAAGAGACCTAGGCAGAGGCTACAGGGCTTTTTATAACAGACTTGGAAATCCCGGCACATTGTTTGTTCTATTTTCGATAAGCCAAGCATGTCACTAAAACCAGTCCAGATTCATGGGGAATCTCAATGAGAGGATAGCTAAGAACTGAATCAGAGATCGTCTTTAATATACCACAGGCTAATAAAGTTTTCTTGCTTGTATACTTCTTCCATAAGTGATCTGCTCAACAACATTAGCTTTTGAAATTTGAACAGAATGATAAAGGTTTCATTAAAACATTAAGATGGTTTTATGACAGTAAAAAAAGATAATGTCATTTAGTAACTTGCAAACAATTACTAAATGTTCCATTACTAAAGTCGAAAACATAATTTCTTTAATAGTAGTTTTAAATAAGGACATTATTTGTAGTTACGTATTACATATATAATATACATTATATCCTCATCTTCTATTTATATATTTATTTATTATTTATTCCTGTAGTAAAGTGATAAAAATGAGATGCGAAATTCTTATTAACACATTTAGGTGTAGTCATGTTAAATAAATACTGCAGAAAAACTGGCATAGAGGATAGGAGATATGCCAGCCGTTTGCCTGTTTGCCCTCAACCTGCATTCCTACCAGTTAGTGCTCCTCTATGTGTCGTTGATTTTCCATACCCCACAGATTATCTTTCCATGTTTTTATTGTCAGCAAGATTCCAGTTTGGTCTTGCGGATGAGAGGTCCTGGTAAGAGACTGAGAAATGACAGAACGGGGAAAGTGACTCACTTCCTGTTTTTAGCTTCTGGGTCTCTGTCCACAGCAGCAAAAAGCTGTAAACTCCAGCATCTTCTGTCTGTTCCAGGAGTCATAGCACAGAATCCTGCCTTGGATGCAGCACCAGCGCCCCCTCAGGTTACCCCAGCACCCTCCGGGTGGCGCTCCCCTTGGCTATACCAGGACCTGGCAGCGATGCCCCTGGGTAGCCTCAGCTCAGGCTGAGCGGTACTCCCTCAGCAGTTCCAGCACGGATTCTGTAGGTCCCAACTCTATTTCCCAGCTAATGTGTGCAACACGTCTTGTCCCAGCTGTGCCAGCGCCTACTTCATGGCACCTCACCATGGGCCAAGTCTGACCTTGGGGCTCCATGGTTGGTGTTTCCAGTTCCCTGGAAATGCAGTGGCAAGCGGACCTCTAGGTTCCACCACCACCTCCTTCCTTTCATTTTCCTGGCCCTGGCGGTAGTAACTGTTTCCTGCAGGTATCCAGGTCTAGGTTAACCTACGTTCACTTTTTGTTCTTTCAGGCTTCCACTTCCCTTTGATAGGAAGACCTTGTAATGGTTTCTGTTTTTCTTGCTAGATCCTGAGTGATACAGTAGGTGCTATGTTGCTGCTAGTGATTTGCAGAGTTGGATAAACGCCCACTAAGGAAGAATGTTCAGACTAGTGGAGCTGGTATGACAGAAAGGTGAGCAGGCCATTCATAAAATACTAGTTCTTTCTGTTTTCTGAATTTTTAATATTCTCCCATGTATATAGGCTTTGTGTACACAGTACCAGTTGGGCTTTTCAAGGAAAGACTATTTTCATAAAACAGAAAGCGAACATTATTGGGAGTAATACTTGTTTTTGTTGCTGTTGTTAGCGCCAAATTGAGTTTTGTCACAACCTAAGTCCTAGGAATATATCTACTGACATATGTCATTCTGTCATTAACAGTTCACAGGCAGGCTCTCAAAAAAAGAAAAAGTGGTTATTATTAGAAAAGGGTTTGTGTTGAAAACCTTTCATCCTTCTTGGTTTGACAAGAACTAACAGTTTTTGGCTTTGTTGATGTTTTGAAGCCATGAACTTCTCCAGAACTTTTATGCTTCGAAATTGTGTGTACAGGCTGTGGGACTGGAAAAAGGCAAAGCCAATTTCTTTTTGAACAAAAGAATCAACAAAGAGGAATGTTTATTTGTTATGCCTTGGCTCTTCTATTCATTTGTCAGCTCTGCAAAATTTGTACTAAGAAAAAACTTTTATTTAATGTTAAGATTCAGTAACACTTTGTTACTTAGTTTTTGGTTCTAAATATACAAATGCTAAGTAATGATTAAAATATTAGCATAAAATGTTTTGAATAAAGGTAGCTAGGAAGAAAACTTTAAAATTAGACATTTAGTTTGGCATCACTGTAATAATCTTTGATATTAAGCAGACAAAAATGACATGGTATACATATATTTGAACAAACATATAAAATGGCCCTGTTTTATTTTTAGCACAGGGTAACTATCTTTCTATCTTTTGAGTACTACTTTTTTATGGTTAGTCCATATCCTAGATGTTCTTTTATTATTAAATAACTTTGGGATACAAATGATTGGCCTCAATCAAACTAAGAGTTTATTTATTAAAGCCAGTTGGGGCTTATTTAGAATATCACTTCATGTGACTGTCTCTGTGAGCTTGGAAAACAAACAAATGATTGAAATTCATGACCAAGCTAGGTCAGGAGTGAGCTATTCAAATATTCATGGAATGAGGTCTCAGGCTGGAAGTAGACTAAAGAATCTAGACATTATTTAGCTCTCAAATGTACGAATCTGAAGACAGTTTAGGAAACTGGAAAATTTGTGATTGTTTGGTGTACTTACTTACAATGAGCCACTTTAGTCCTCTAATATAGTATTGATTATAATATAGATTAGAAGGTAAACAGATAGAAATGAGAATCTCACGTACTTCCCTGGATCTCTGTCTGTCTGTCGTCTCTGTTTCTTTCCCCCCATTTTATATTCACAGGCAGCTTTCCTCACTTTGGTCTAGAACTGATAGATGGTGGAAATTAAATGTCACTTCTTCGTTAGTCTTTCCAGAGCTTTTTCACTGTGGTTGGCATTTCTTTAAAGAAAGCTAGCCGTTCATGTAAACTACCTCTGTGGCAGATTTGCGGCAGATTTGCGGCAGATTTGCAAACTACCTAGAAAACCTTCACGGATTTCTGTTGATTGGTTACACATTAATTTTGGTCTGTTAATCCAGTTAGTTCTTTCTTATTTTTCAAGGGAAAATAAAATTCATTCAATATTGACTCTGTAATTATTTATTGAGCACCTACTATATACTAAAAACTGTTATAGGTGCTAAAGCTATAAAAGTGAATGAAATAGACAAAGAGATAAATCTTCACCCTTGTGGAGATTACATTCTAATGTGGGGAAAAATGGGCCATTACAAAATAAATTAGCCATACATGTAGCATATTTAGCTGCTCTAAGTGGTATGGAGAAAAATAAGCAGAGAAATGCGAAAATGAATATGTGTTATTAATTTTAATAATGGGGAGGGAACTCCTCATTAACGAAATGATGTTTAGAAAATATCTGAGATGCTGAGAAAGTCACCATAGATATCGAGGGAAAGGGAAAACACCAAGTGTAAAAGCCCAGAGGCAGGAATGTGCCCTCTGCGTTCAAGGAACAATAAGTAACTAGTAGAGCTGGAGTCATATGAGGAGGGAGAGAGGCCTCAGACAGGTAATGGGGTCAGATGCTATGGAATAGGGACATGTAAGCCATATGACTTTGGCTTTTACTTCATTGAGAAGTCACAGCATAGTTTTGAACATGGACAAAATGGTATGGCCTGAGTGGTATGATCTGACTATTTTAAGGAGAAGAAAGTGACAGGCTGTACTGTGTGGTGTTGATAGATCAAGTAAGATTAGGTATAATAATTTACCATTGAACTTGACAATAGGAGGTCATAGGTGACCTCAACACGAGCATTTCTGGTGGAGTAGGGGATGGGCAAAAATGACCCCATGGTGAGAGAAGAAGAAAGTACTTGGGGATAAGGAGAGAAGGCTTTTTGTGTGCTTGTGTATTTTGGCTGCAAAGGGAAGGGTACGATGGGGTGAAGCAAGGTCATGACAGGTTTGGTTGACTCTTTGTTGAAGACGCCAGAAGCATCAGCATGTTTTTATGCTTATGGAAAGGTGCGATAGAGGGTATACACGTGTAATACAGGGAAGATGGAGGAGAGTTTTTGAAGCATTTCCTCTGAGTGGGTCAGCAGGAATGGGACCAGCCACACTTGTGCGGGGGAGACTTGGCTGGCAGCACCGACAGCTCATCCACAGTAATAGGAGAGAAATCCAAATATATGGGTCCAAACAGTTCAAGGGAAGTGTTGGTAGGAACAGGTCGATGTTCCCTCTGATTACTTCTTTTGAAAATCCTTAATAAAACATGAAGCAAGATCATCAGCTAAAACTGAAACCAGAGAAGGTTGTTAGAGATTCGACTAGGGAGGAGAGGGAGGTGTATATGCCACACTCATTAAATAATACTGCTCACTAACATTGAGAACCCACCTAGGGTCAGTTTGGTTTTTCATCAGCTACAAACCGCTTTCTGGATTAGAACCAGTAGGTGGAGTGTTGCATTTCACCAAGGTGTGGTTCCACCAGTTAGTAGGAGAAAGTTGTATGGTATTTAGAGAATTAAGCGGACATGGAGGAAGGCAATTAAGACTTCTTGTACTTTAGGGTGTGAATAGAAGAAGAGAAGATTTGTAGGGAGGCAGGTATGGTATGGGGCAGTGAAAAGGTAGTATAATCAGTAGGTTTCTGGCCTGATAGGGTAAAAGGGTTGTCGAAATCAAGGGATTGCCATGAAATATTAATTTATATTAGAGTTCATCTTAATTTTAAGAATTTTCCTTTCTTCCCTTGTGGTTTCCTATTTATCCTGTTCTTCTCTAAACCTATCCTTCAGAAATTAGCTATGATTTAATCACTATTGCCCTCTCTATGTAAAATAATACTTTTATAATCAAATAATATCTGCTTATTAAAAATTGGAAAATACAGAAAAAGAATGTGAAAATCTAGATCAAGATTCTTACTACTTAAACACACGTACTGGTAAGTTTTCAATGTCATCCTAAACTTCTCTTTCTCTTTATCTGAGTTGATAAAACACAATAGCAACCATTCTATGCATTTAATTTTGTATCATGTTTAAATTTTCTCATCTTACTGTAGTCTCATAATTCATGATGTTACCTGCTTTCATCAAGATTATTTTTAATGACCACATAATATTCCAATAAGGGGATGTTTAATAATTTATTTAATTTTTGTCTACACTATTGGATATTTATATTAATTTACTTGGACATTAAAATTGCATGATGATAAATGTCTTTGTGCATAATTTTAAATATTCTTATTTAGATTTCCCAAAGAATTTTTAAAAGTTTATTCTTCCCTATTGCAAACAGAATAATCCAAATTCTGCAAACCCATTCTTGAGCATTTTTGTTTTCTTTATGTGAACCCTTTCAAAGTTCCCACATAGCATTTTTATTATTTTCACAATGGGTTTAACATAACAGAGTGGTCTTACACTTTCAGTATTTTGGTCTCCTGTTTATTTATTGTATTATTTTGCCCATTTCTCAGTGTGACACTACATTTGTTTATGATTCTCCATCCTGACCACAGCCGTCAATTTGCTCCGTGTACTCATTGCTTTGTTGATTAAGATAATAATTTGTTTTAATTTTAAGAACTTAGTTCAGTGAATAAGTATGTTATATTTATGGGCCAGTTTTTCCTTTTGAAAGTTTTCAGAACCATATAAATAAAAATTCATATTGAAAAACTCACGAAACATCCCAGTCCGCAGGTCCCTTTGAGCTGCTATTGGTTGGCAGGGCGTATGGAGAGGCAACAGGCCGAAGTCAGGAAGGGCCGCCTGGGCCGCCAAGGAGCGAGGCTTTAATGAATTGTTACGCCGTTCGGGGAGGTGGTCATTCTTGCGGCCGTTCCTTCAGAAGAGCTACTCTAGGTCTTCTGTATTAGTGTCTCCAGGGTATCACCCACAGGTTACTCTGCACATAGTCGCCGGCTGTGTTGACATCAGGGTGATTCTTGGGCCTTGGCTTCTGACTCTTCCAGCTGCATGATTTTGGGTAAATTCATTAATCTCTACGTATCTCAGTTTCCTTAACTGCCAAATGGAGACAATAATGTCATTTACCCCACGACGCTGTTGTGCTGGTGAGAAGAGATAAAGACGTAAAGGACAAAGGAGGCAGAGCACTGCCTGGCACAGATCATGCCCAGTAATTGTTAGCTATTATTAGTTCCTGCAAATCTGAATTAACCTGCATTAGACAATACCTTTCCTGCTTCTGCCAGATTTCTCTTGTTTTCAGTCTCTTTGTTTCCCATTATCTTATTTTAATCACAATGATTTTAAAATATTAAAAATAATTTTTTCACTTTGTTCTCTATTTTCATCCTTTTCCCTCTGTAAGTAAACAGGCTTAATTTTCTTTTTAAATTTTTTTCATAGATTAAAATCTCTTTAGAGGAGTATTATTTCCTCCTATAGGCTTTGTAAGTGCCATTTCATTTTACCTTGGACATCCTGCTCAGTCTTAAGAGACTTTCTTATTTCTTATCTCTTTTCTATGATTACATGTCATTTTCACTGTTTATGATATTTTGGTTGAATTTAATTGGATGCTCATTTTGGTTATTGTTTGAATACCAGAAGATATATTTTGGAAAAATGTTTTAATATAGTCTTATAAAAACTTATGATAGATAAATGGCTGGGATATTGAGAGAATTTTAAAGAGCAATTTGTTTCCTCTTAGTTCTTATACTTGCAAATTATAGGCCTCTGCACAAATAACAATTTCTTGGTGATTCGGTTTCAGTTTTTCTCCCTCTTAAAGAAGACAGATCCTGATTATTCTTTCTAGTCTCACCTGGAGGTTGAAGAGAAATGTGATATATGTTTAGAAATCCAAAATAGGGAACAAAAGGGAATATTGAAAAATATTTCAGTCCAAGAGAAGGAAGAAAGAAATAAAAGCAAAGAAGTAAAACACAGCATAATGTGGTAGACAGTAAAAATCATGCATTTTGAAATAAATGTAAAAAGAGAACTCGACTATTTAAAGATTGATTAATGATCAGTGTGAATTTTTAAAAACCCAGCTATTTACTATTTATGGTGGCATACTTAATAACCAGCCAAAAGGGCTGAAATAAAAGAGATAGGAAAGGATGGTGTATAAATATTGTATTTCTTTGGATTTAAGACACTATCCATTTTAAGACACACCCTTACTTTATGAAATACCAAAAAAGGAACATCTAAATTCTGACATCAATTGCATAATGCATCTTTATTTCAGAGATATTAAACTGTGTAAAACGTGTTTTAAATTATAAAATACAGTTATAAAAAGGAAGTTGGGATGACAATATAAACATATAATATATAATTTAGGTTAGAAAACATGTATAGGGATAAAGAGAAACATTAAAGAAAACAAAAAGAAAATCCAATAAGAAAACATACCTTTACATACTTATATGGTCTTAGCAGCAAAGCCCTGAGCCTTATGAAGCAAAAACAGACCAAATTACAAGAAAGATTGATTTTACAATTTTAAAATCATGGTTAGAAATTTTATCACACCTGCAGCAGAAACTTATAACCAAATATGTAAGATAATTATAGAGTATACTTGAACAATATAGTTTAAAAACTTCATCTAATAGATACAAAGGGACTCAAGAATTTTATGCATGCTGTTAATAATTTGTTCTTTAACTTCAGATTCTTATTTTTTTAATGAGAAAAATGAAAATGTACTATATATCCCCCCAAACCCTCACACACACACTAAATATCATACAGTTAATATAGTTGTAAAAGAAAATATATTGCTTAGTTTCAGCAGCTTCAAAATTCATATTTCCTTTATTTATACTATTTTGATTTTTAATTGACTAATTCAAATTCTAATGTCTACTGGTTGGATGTGAAATGAAACTTTCAGTTTTCTTGAATATTTTTAGCTGAAAATGTTCTTTGAGTTTAGGGAAAATAAATATATATTTTGCCTAGAGAGACATTGACCAATAGGTCATAATCAGAGACTCTTATGCCATATAAAGTCTGTATATTAAAAACCTAGAGGCTTTTATTAAGACAATGTTAACAATGAAGATCTTCAGATATACATATACACCTATATCTGGTGAGCTGCAAAATACCACATGGAGCATAAGAAAACTCTTTTTGCTTGAGCTGCATTCAGAACCAAGGCTATGCTAAAAGCAAATTTTTACATCATCTTAATATCCAAAAGTATCTTCATCTGGATCTTTCTAAGAGATAGAAAAGACAATGAACCCCAACAAAACATACTGAGGGAGATAGTATTTGTCCCTAAACCGTAGAGCAGAACTGATCTTAGATGTGATCCCTAGGCCATCCCAGGAAGGGCCATGCTACCCACAGGGAGAGGATTTTCCTTTATCACCACCCTGAAATCCCATGTCTAGTGCAATGTCCCAAAGATGTTTGCCTCTGGAAGGGTTGCCTTGTAGGGATTATATCTTGAGCTGCCATATATTTTATTATGTCTAGTAATATGTTTGTCTAAAACCAAATAAAATGCAACCAACATATTCTCATCACCTTATGATTTCAGTTTGGTGACTCTCTGCCTTCATGATGCATCAGAACCTCCTGGAAATTTTTATAAAAATTATGTTATCTGGGTTCCACACCGGGGCCTTGGGTAAAACTGGACATCTGTATTTTTAAGTTCCATAGTTGATTTTGATGCAAAGGAATAGTTGAGAACCACTATTTTACATTAACCTCCTTAGAACAAGTTAGGCTGGAACTGAGACTGTCACAAAGTTCAGGAACAGCCATCCAGGAGGTTCCAACCTGGCACCACACCACGCCGTGGGCACGACTCTGAGCCTCCTTCAAGTTTCTCCGTCTGGACAGCAGGAACCCTTCGGCCCCCACAGCGCAGTGCAGTTTCAGCAGAGGGACACCCTCCCAACCTGAATATTTCACCCACCTTCAGTGAAAAGGGGACATTGGGAGGGATGGGAAGGAGGAGCTCCTGCTGGACAGCTCAGGGGGGGCCTTTGGGCCCCTAAGTGAGCAGGTTCGATTTTTCAGGCTGATGCAATGGAGTGCAAAGGACTGTGATAGACACGTTCATGTATTCCAAGCTGGGAGGTGTCCTTCGTATTTAACTTGCCATTTTTATTAGAATTTAACACCTAAATAGATTGATGCATAGAATATATCTATTATATATGTATTATATATATGTATACATATATATTCATAATGATTCTGAATGCTTTAAAATTTTGTTCAAAGAGAGGAAATTTACATGGAATATTTCACATTTTCACATCCTCAATCTGGGACCATGTACTTATACCCTAATATGTGTGATTACAGTGATCAATTATCCTGGTTTTCCCTGGGCTTAGCGATTTCACTGTTTCAGAACAGGGCTGTCCTTGTCAAACCCAGATTGATGGATGGTCCCGCTGTGCGTTAGGTAATTGTTCACTTGAGCAGCTGTTTTCCTGTTATTCATGCCTTTGAGTAAGACTCAACCTCTTATCATTCACTACAATTTTTTTGCCTCAGTCAGTAATATGAATATTTCTGAAGATTGTATGGGAAAGGAGATGGTAGGGTTAACCAGGCATACCCCGCAGTGTTCCCCTGAGAACATGCTCATTAGTTATGTCTTCTTATTACCCATCTCCCTTCCGGCTGCGTCACCTGCCGTCCGAGCCCAAGCTCCTCAGTAGGTTTCCTTTCATAGACAGGAACATGTTGGTCTCTGTTAGTTTTCTTCTTAAGACTTCTTTTGCATTTCATCAATACTTGATACTATCTTCAAATAAGTGAAATTTTGAAGACTTAATTATCTCTCAGGAAGGCAATGAACTTCAGTTCTCAGTTTCCAGAACAATGAAGCATTACTACTAATAAAATATTCTTGTTTAGTTTAATTATATATCTATATACATTTATAACTACATCTATCAACCTTTCTGAATGTATATATTCACATATGAACACATACTAGTATTTTTCAAGTTTGTGTTTTGAAAAACACTCATACTTTGCACACAATTCTCATTTACAAAATTGACCAAAAATCCCACTGTTGATTCCCTGAAACATTAAAAATTAGGTGTGATAAATGGTTGAGAATTTAAGGGAAAATCCTGCTTTACACATCAGATGATGTGGCATTAATATGTGTTCCTTTCCTTAATTTTGTCAGTTCCACAAAACTTTTCCCATGTGCTCTTTCCCACAGGAATTATTATCTCATGAACACTCTGTTCTTATTTAACAGCGACTCCACATTCATATTTACTCTCTGTCAAGAAGGTAAATTTGCCAGATGATATATAAATGATTCATTCACACCAGTGTTCTAAGTTCAAACCAAGGAAGACTGTGGGTATACACAAAATGTTTGTCAGAACGTGTTTGTTTGGTTTTTTTCCCCCTCTTGGCAAAGGATATTGGGAATCTTACAATTAATTCTATCCAGCAGCAGCAGCTGAAGCATTAGCTGAAAAAAGTTAGATTTCACTGCAAAAGAACTGATAAAATCTAGTTATGGAATAATACAGTAATTTTTCAATTATTCTCTTTAGAGCAGCAAAAAGAACGTTATCAGTGTGAATAATCAATTCAGCCAAAATGGCAATTAAAATTCCACAGTTATTTTTCTTCTTCCTCTTTTACAATATTCCTTAAGCATCTTTGTCAGTAGGCGCTTGTTACTCTTGCTGAAACCAACAGAACTGGCACAGGTGTGAAAAATAAAACAGACAACTGTCATTTTAAGCATCTCTTTAGTGTTATCTGGGCATTTATGGTATTTAATTTAATCTTTACAACAACTTTTTTAAAGAATAAAACAGCTTCATTGAAGTGTAATTCACATACCATTACAACAACTATAAATATTTAGATATTTTTATGCTCTGGCGATGAGAAAAGTGGTTCTCAGACCAGAGAGTTCATTTGTAAGCTTTGCTTTGAACACCCGTCTATCTAATTCCAAAGCCTGTATCTGCCTACTGCACCTTAGGGACTCTGTTGTCATGAGCCCAGTACTCTTTTTGGCAGGAATAAGGCAAACATCAGCTAAAATGTCCGGTGAAGAGTGACGAAGAGGAGACAGCCCTTGTTTGGTAGGAGGTATGATTACAGGGGCTGTACGGCACTTTATTTCACTCTCAGTGAGTTAAATTTTTTTGTTATTTGTGCTTCAAAGTCTTAAAATCTAAGCTACCTTTGCTCGTAACATGAGATAGTGCAGAATTTTTAAAGGATCTCCTATTTTACGCTTATAGAATTCATGGAATGGGTAGAACTGCTTAACTTGTACCCACCTTCTTAAGGAGTTCAAATCGGGAGAGGACAGTTTGATTTCTGAACCTGCTACCTTGGGCAATTCATGTAACCTTCCTGCAGCTCACTTTTATCACCTGTGAAATGAGCATTCTTCATCTTTATGATAATGCTTCTGTCTTTTCTTCATGATCACTTGCAGTCATTTCCTTTGGGTCTGAAGGCTAAGGGTCTCCAACTTAATGAACCGGGACTGGCTACGTAATTGGCAATGCTCAGAGCACAATGAAAATATAGGACTTCTTGTTCAAAACATATTAAGTATTTCAAGGCGGCAACAGCAGAACATAAGGTCTCTCTGAGAATGGGACCCTTTGTGACTGCATAGGTCACACGTTCAGGTGCCAGTCTCTGCTCTGAACTTGGTGAAGGTCTCCTGGGATCACGGATGAGGTTCGATGCTCTCCGTCAATGCGCCCAGGGTGTAGTCCCCAATCTTACGTCCTTTGGAAGGGAAGGTATGACCCATGGGTGGGCAGCATGGTGTAGAGTTCAAAAGCTTGTTCTTCAAAGTCTGGTATTTCTAAATCGAAACAATGGCTCTACTGCTTCACACTTATATAATCTTGGGCAAATAAATCCTTTAAACCTGATTTTCTTACCTTTAAAACGGGAATAATGATAGAAACAATTTTCTAGAATTACTACAAGTTATAAATGAGAAAATTAATGCATGGTACTTGAATGTATCAAATACTCAATAAATGATAGCTCTTATGATAGATATTTTAAAATTATTTTATAGTTGTGTACCTGGTTAGAGTCTTCATGTTTTCCCTTCCAGAATGAGATTTCTGAGAAGGTTCTTTAGCTATGTCATTACACTGAACATAAAACAATTTCCTATCTACTGTTTCTCCATTTCTGATTTGTGCTCACTAATGAGATGTTATCCTGCAAAATTATTATAATTTCCCCAAACTTCAGTTCTGCCAGGGATGGAAAGGTCAAAGTATACAGGAAGTGACAGGCGATTTGACATGCTGATATTAACAAGATGACATACTGATGGAATGTTTTGAGTTACCAAGAGTGAAGGCATCATTGAAATTATCGTGCGTTACTAATACTGCTTAATGCACCACCATCCCTAGAGATTCTTATAAAGCCATTTTTCTTAAGAAAAGTGACTTCTGTCATTTTCCCTGACAGGTCTT
Source organism: Mormoops blainvillei (assembly GCA_004026545.1). Taxonomy (NCBI): domain Eukaryota; kingdom Metazoa; phylum Chordata; class Mammalia; order Chiroptera; family Mormoopidae; genus Mormoops; species Mormoops blainvillei. The sequence goes on from PVJD01004216.1 coordinate 90,560, forward strand.
CTAAATCTTTAGTCATAATGACTAGAGGTAACACTCAAACTATTTAATAATTGGTGGTAGGGTATATACACTACCAATTAGAGAGTCCCACTAGCCCATCAGAAGATGCCTTGGGGCAACATTCAGTAAGACCATACATGCCATGATAATGTCCAGTAAAATCACACTGGGCGAGCATCATCCAATGGTTAGAGTTCCTTTGTGATCCACTTGGGCATTTTATACCAGGTACATACACAAGGGAATACCAAGTTATTTGGTTAGGTTTGGCCTTTGAGGAATGAAGAAGTCCACCTGTTCAATAATTACTCTTCTGACACTTTAGCATTTGCTGTTCCTTACAAGAGTTATAGCCTGCGTAGGAGTACTTTTACTATCACATAGGTTAAGAGTTAAATATAAGACACACCATAGAAATATGAAGGAGATCTGAGGTATTCAAGGACTGGTTGGAAAATACTTTGAATCTATTGGATGGCTAAAAACAGCAATTTTCACTATAAAATGACTGCCATAAACATAGTGACTGCAAAAGAACACATTTAAAAGGAATAATTATTTTTAAATGGTATTGCTTCCCTCATTATTTTTTGGTAAACTCAGTTGACCCCCCAAAAAATCTGTGATCTTTTGCTAAGTTGTACAGTTAGTAAAATTTCCCAGTTACTTAAGGCCCTGGTTAAACAGTAAACTAAATGAAGAGGAAAACTCTATTTATTGACTTTTTAAGGAAAAAAATATCAATCATGTAGACTCAGATAAGTGTGTTGTTAAAGGCAAAGTGACAACAATGTGTCCCCAATTAACTGGGTGGTAAACTCCTCTTTTCCCACTTACTCATTCCAACAAAGACTGACTCACACTTCTTTAGACAAAGTTTTAAAAATTCCTGTTTAGGATAGCACTTGCACTGAGTAGGAAGTTGAATTGGAAGAAAGCACAGGGTAATGATGAATGTGACTGGCTATTTGCAAATAATTTCCCAGAAATCTCATTCTGGAAGGGAAAACATGAAGACTCTAACCAGGTACACAACTATAAAATAATTTTAAAATATCTATCGTAAGAGCTATCATTTATTGAGTGTTTGATACATTCAAGTACCATGCATTAATTTTCTCATTTATAACTTGTAGTAATTCTAGAAAATTGTTTCTATCATTATTCCCATTTTAAAGGTAAGAAAATCAGGTTTAAAGGATTTATTTGCCCAAGATTATATAAGTGTGAAGCAGTAGAGCCATTGTTTCGATTTAGAAATACCAGACTTTAAAGAACAAGCTTTTGAACTCTACACCGTGCTGCCCACCCATGGGTCATACCTTCCCTTCCGAAGGACGTAAGATTGGGGACTACACCCGTGTAAACAAGCTCTGCCCTCCATAGGTCAGCATCACGGACTTTCCAGCAAGGCTTTTCTCTGATAGAGCCTCTCCCTGTATTCACAGAGGAAAAAATCCAGATTTAGGATGAAGTCCTGTGATGTGTGTACATAAAAAAGCTTGGGAGATGAAGGAGGATTTGTTGGGGGATAGTGGGAGCAGCTAGAGAACAGAGAGAAATCCTTTTGGCCAGGGAAGGAAATAAACTGGTGGTCTTCAGAATGTGGCTCTCAAAACATGCCCCCCAGAACCGCAGCCTCAGAGCACTTGCTCACTTTGTTACAAATGTTAGTTCTTGGGTGCAAGATCGGAAACACTGGGGTGGGTCCAGCCAACAGTGTTTGATCAAACCCTCCAGGTGATTTCGGTACAGCTGAGACTTAGAACTACCGGCTTGAAGGACAATGAAGGTCTGCTTGGGTGTCTGCAGAAGCTCCATTCCCTGCTCTTATGTTGGTGAGAAATTCTAAACGCATTTGACTGGGTTATAACCATTTTTTGTACCAAGTATTGTTGTAGCAAGGAAGTACCAAGGAATCCTGAGTATAAATTGTTTCTTGCTGCTCTTTTCTCCATAAGAAATTAGAGTTTAGGTAGATCTGTCTAAATTGGTTTTCAATTTAAAATGTCCTTTATCTTTTTAAAAAATACATTTTCATCTAAAAGTCTTTATCATATTTTATTTTGATTTGCTTAATTTTGTTGAAGGTTGTGGACTTAGTTTTCCTGTCTCAAAGCTTTAGATACCTATGATGTGCTAAGGACTTTTAGTTTTGGACATTATATTTGGTAAAAGCAACCACAGAATTTTAAAGATCTGCCAGGAAACTTGAGGTTTCAGTGCAAATTGCATATTGCATAATTCAGCTTTTTGCTCAATCTTTTCATGTAGTTTCAACTATCAAAGGAAAAAAACTGCTGTTGCACCATTTGATGTTTTGAAGTATGGCACCTTGAGATAATTTTTGCATTTGTTTATTCATCATGCTTGGAAAATATGCCTCTCCCCCTCCTTTTCTTTCCTTCCTTTTCCTTCTTCATTGAATTTGTTCTTTATACCAGAAATTTTTTTGATTTTTTAAAAAAATGAAATAAACTTCTCAAATAAAATGTCAAGACTTTGAAAGAAGAATATGACAAAAAAAGAAGAGTCAAAGCTCAAAGACATGTGTTAAAAGAACCTGAGGTTAGCAACATCTCAGCTTTGGGAAGTTCCACACAGTAAGATAAAGAGAGAGACAGGGGGAAATCCTGTGGCTTAAACAAGACACAAAAGATGTTCCAAGGGGAGAATGGACAAGACCAAAGTGTAATGTCTAGGATTAGATAGTTGGGGGAGTATCTACTCATAAACACAGAATTAGATAATGGTGATGGTTGCACAACTCTGTAAGTATACTAAAAACCACCGATTTGTAAACTTTAAAAGGATGAATATCAGGGTATATGAATTATATCTCAATAAAGAAATAAAGAAAATCAATGGGTTCAACCCAAAAACTTTCCCCAGAAACTTGGAGAAAAGAGAAAGGTTTTTAAAAAGTTTTAGTTTCCCAATGTTCTAAAAAAAAAAAATCAAATATTGTAGTTCACTTTTGAAGATATAAATAAAACTACGAGTAGCTAAGTTTTGGATTTGTGACCTATAGGAACATAAGATGCGAGTTTTTAAATTACTTGATTTGATTATGAAAGTGATACCTAGTTATTTTAGAGGTTTTCAAGTAGAAAATCATAAATAAGAAAATCAGGAACTTTCCGATATTTATACCTCTCCCCATCCTCCAAAAGAGGTAGATGGGGCCGGGGGAGTGGGGGGCGCGTGCGGGTAGCACTGGCTGCTCCATGCAAGCCCACGCTATGGAAGACCTGGTGTCTGGACCTGCTGGCTCCACTGAAGCCAGCTGAACATCAAGGCCAGCTCCATCAAATCTTCCTCAGCACAGAGATTTATAAAAGCATCATCGTTTTTAAGTCTCCCAGCTGCCCAAACGTTCCCTCATATTTAAGCCCTGGACAGTGAATGAAAATGGTATTTCCCTTAAATTGGAGGAAAGAGAACAGAGATAGATGAGAAACCCAACTTCCATCAAAACCACAATCCTCAAATTAAAGTTTTCCATGAATCCTATGTCAACGTATCCCTCTGCAGTGCAGAAATGAGCTTCAAAGTAACACTTTAAGTTTACCATCCTCTTGTCTAGTACAACTGGCAGCATCCAAAGTCCTTGTTAGAAGTCAAGAAGCATGTCATTCTGACTAGACTATTATTTGAATTGTAATATATTGAAGGAAATAAAAAAGTGAAAGTTAACAAAAAAAAAAAGAGAGAACAAGAAGTATGGATTAGTATGACTACGAATTTGAACTAGGAGGTGGGATGTCTCAGAATGCTCTGTCGGGGACCATGAGCCTGTGAAGGGGTTTACAGCATCCTGAGTTATAGCTCTTTGGGGTAGCATAGTGTGTATGAGTAATCATTTCTGAGTTTCTCACTCACCAGTTATTTGACCTTGTGGGTTACTTAGGTCTCATTGCTACTATTCAATTTTGTACTCTGTAAAATCTGATTTAAAATAACCTTTTAGCAGGATAAAAATTAATATACAGAAATTCATTGCATTCCCATATACTAATAACAAACAACCAGAAAGAGAAATTAAGAAAATAATCTCATTTTTGATTGCATCAAAAAGAATAAAATACCTTGGCTAAGTTTCATCAATGGGGCATCTATATTCAGTACATTTTCATGCTCTTTGTTGTAATTCATCTGTGTTCATAGTTACATAGTACTACATTGTATTAAAACACAATTTATTTATTCATATGATGGATATTTTGGTCAATTTCACTTTTTTGTTAATATAATATAATGAACATTTATGCGATCTCTTCTGATGAACATATGCACGGTTTTACTAGAACAATTAACTGGTGTTGGAATTGCTGGGTATTAGGTTGTAATCATCTTTCCTAGACGATGCCAGATTGATTTCTACGTGGTTGTACCTGTTGATACTTCCTCTAGGAGCGTATAGGATTTCCCTTTGCCAAACACCTTTGCCAATAATTGGTGCTGCCAGATTTTAAAATTTTTGCACATTTGATGAGCGGCAATTGTATCTCATGTGGTTTCTTTTAGCATTTCTCTTATAACCAATGAGTAGACCATATTTCAATATATTAAGGGTCATTTGTGTTTATTTTTTTGTGAAAAAAATGCTTGTTCAGATCTTTTTTTCCCTAGACTTTCTGTAATGTTTCTATTTTGCTTAGTAATATGTAGAAATCTTTGATATATTTTGGAATTCACCCCTTTTTTCTTCTTTAGTCATATGTAATAGATATATCTTCTCCCAGTTTTTGCCTTGCGAGGGTGAGTCAGTTTCTGGGCTTAGTGTTCTGTGTCCTTAGTCTATTTCTGTTCCAATTCCACATCATCTTACTCAGCACTTATTTACAATAAATACTAGTGTCTGATGGTGCAAATTACCTTCATGAGCTTTTTCTGGATTATCCTGAATATCAGCCTTTTGTTTTCCTTTTTCTTTTTTGTGATTATTTTAAAATTTTTATTTTTATTGCATGTATTGGGTCACAAGATTATATAGCTTTCAAGGGCACATTCGTATGATATACTGGTATCACGTGTATATTGCACTGTGTTGCTACCATCCAAAGTCAAATCATCTTCCATCGCCATATATTTGGCCCCCTTTACCCTTTACTACTTGTCCACCCCTTGTCTCTAGTAACCACCATACTGTTCTCTGTGTCTATGAGTTTCAGTTTTATATCCCGCATATGAGTGAAATTACATGGTTCTCAGCTTTTTCTGACTGACTTATTTCACTTAGCATAATATTCTCAAGATATAATATATATGTTTTAAAATAGCTTAAGAACAACAAACACATAATATGTCATATGTTATATATACATAACATGTTGTAATTTTTCTTCAAACTGAATTGAATGTATAGAAGGATTTGAGGGGAAATTCCAGTTATGTGACTTTTAGTCTTCCAGTCAACAAACAGGGAATGTCTATTGAAGTTTCAACTTAATATTCTTTCTATTATCCTTGAGATTTTCATTAATACTTTTTTGTAGGATTACAAATGTATTTCCAGGTTTTCTTGTTTACATTAATCCAGGATCTGAGGTTTTTTTTCAATGGAGTCCAGCATCCTACCAGAAGGAGAGGATCTATGAAGAGTATTTTTATATGCATTTTTCTGAGTAATTACCTTGAATTTGGTTTCTCTGCCAACCTAAATATGCTTACATACATGTAGGTATATTTTCACTTTGTAGGTGGAAAAATGTTAACCAGTGAAAACGCCCATTTTTGGTCAGGAGGAATTCCACGAAGTAGGTCTGAAGGAAATTTGATTGACATGGAAGCCCGAAAATCCTCCAAAAATTGCAATATCACAGGTATGGGAAGGTCAAACTGTTGTAATTTTTTTCATTTATCACCAGCAACTATTGAAGGTCTAGCTCTGAAAAGTTTTACAAAAGATTAAAAGAATTATAAAATCCTAATATTATCATAGAAATATTTATACTATCATTAAAAAGAGGAGCAAAATAGCGGATCCAACAGATTATAATATTATGAGGAGGCAAAAGCTCATTAAATGAGTGGTATATGCAGTAAATATATAATGAATTTTGGGGTCAAAGACATCACTAGAGGTTGGAGTGGGCTATGAAATCTCTATGGAACATAAAAGAATTAAATTGATTCTTAGAGGAAAAGTAGTTTTGAGAGTTAGATGGAACTGGTTTGATGAAAGTATGGAACTAAAAGATACAGCTTTTCTTTTTCAAAATGCATCTTCTATTTTTAATATATGCCACCTAAAACATACTTCAATCAAGAATAGTTCTATACACATTAAACAGACAAACAAAAAGTCCTGACAGTTTACTTGAATTCGTCTTTCTCTTTTGGCTGGCCTCTTGGCTTTCATTTTTCTCTGAAGCAGAACCAGCTTTACAAAGTCCACAGAATCATTACCAATATTTATTTATTGAGAAATGACCAAGTATGAGTAACTTTCAACATAAAAAAGACTTCAGTACTTGTGACATATGTGGAATTCCTTAGAGTCGATATGTGACTATTTTAATGTGTTGCTGATTCTTAAAGTACTCATGTTTCAAAGTAATAACATCTTTTTATTTCATAGTGGTAAACCTGTTTTTTGTCATTTTAAACTTGAAAAACCTCAATGAATTCCTACAAGTAGTAAATCTGATGTTTATTATATATGAAAAAATTTATAATGTTAAAATTATCAATACAAAGTCATCAGGAAATAATCTGAAAAATGCATTGTCTATTTGGCCTATTGTATTTATTTATTTACTTATTTTTATTTTTTGATTTTAGAAAGAGGGAAAGGGAGGGAGAAAGAGGGGGAGAGAAACATTGATGTGAAAGAGATACGTGGATAGGCTGCCTTCCATATGCACCCCAACTGGGGACTGAACCTGTAACTCAGGCATGTGCACTGACCAGGAATCGAACTAATGACCTTTTGGTTTGCGGGATAACATTTCCCACCAGCTGAACCACACCAACTGGATGGCCTATTAGTTTTTAAAAATTATTTTAGCTATTAACAGATGCATTTGATATTTTTTACATATTGCATATTGTCAGAAAAGAAACAATTAAATGAATAATATAGATATATTGAGACCAACTATTCAATGTTTAGAAAAAAATCTGGAAAATTGGCTGAATTATTTTGCCTGTTCAGAGATTTTCTTTTGTGAAAATAAAGCACAAAACTCTAAGTCTTAACTTTGTGTAGTCTGGGTCATTTTGAAGGAAATGTGTTACATTGATCATTATCTAAATTGTTAAACATTCATTTATTTATAAATCATTGCCTTAAGATAAAATGAGATTACACATGGTCATAATAAACTGTTAAAACAAGTTCCTTTTTTCACAGCAGGAAAATTTAACCAAATTTAACATTAGTTTTACAGCACATATTAGACTGTAGATCAAAAAGCAAAATAAAAATCTTGAATTTTTAAGCTACAATAAAAATGAACCTTGGTCGTATCACAGAATGAAACTCACCTTTGTTTTGCTTTGTTTTTGTCTAAATAACAAGACTGTCCAGACCCAAGCTTGCTTCTCAGTTGGCCAGATGCTTTCACACTTCATGGCAATAATGTTTCAAAAGCTACAAATCCATTCTGGAATGAACTGTCTGCTTCTAACCCATTTTTGGATGATATAACTCAACTAAGAAATAACCAGAAGAAAGATAGTGTTTCCATCTTGAAGGAAGATCCTTTTCTTTTTTTTAGAGAAATAGAAACTGGAAATTCTTTAGATTCCTCTGGTGATGGACTTGATGTGCATCGATTGCTTAGGCGGGCTTCTGTGAGGAAATCGACAAGATCTAAAAGTGTTTCCGAACTTTTGGACATTTTAGATGACACGGCAGATGCCCATCAGAATATACGGAACTCTGACCAGATCCTGGAACAAGATTTGGAATGGCTCCAGAATGATCGGGAGGCTTATAAAATGGCTTGGTTAAGTCAACGCCAGCTGGCCCGCTCCTGCCTGGATTTGAATACAATTAGTCAGAGTCCTGGATGGGCCCAAACGCAGGTTGCAGAGACCGTCATAGTCTGTAAATTAAACCACCAAGGAGGCTCAGTACAATTACCCGAATCAGATATCACTGTTCATGTGCCCCAAGGTCATGTAGCTGTGGGAGAATTCCAGGAAGTATCTTTAAGGGTTTTTCTTGATCCTCCACAAATGCTTAATCATGATCATTCATGCACTGTAAGTCCACTGTTGGAAATCATGTTAGGCAACCTTAACACAATGGAAGCCATTTTGCTGGAGATGAAAATCGGCGCTGAAGTGAGAAAGGATCCTTTCAGCCAAGTCATGACAGAAATGGTGTGTTTACATAGCCTGAAGAAAGAAGGCCCTTTCAAAGTGTTAAACAACTGCTACATTTATAAAGACACCATCCAAGTCAAGCTAATAGATTTGAGTCAGGTGATGTATCTAGTGGTTGCTGCACAAGCTAAAGCTACTCAGTCACCAACTGTCACCATTTGGGATTATATCCACAAGACCACCTCGGTTGGAATTTATGGACCCAAACATATCCATCCCAGTTTCACTACTGTTTTCACAGTTTGTGGACACAGTTATTTGCCAGGAAAGCTTACAATCTCTGACATTAAGAAGGGTAGAAAAAGCACATCTCCAGTTGTGTTTCAGCTCTGGGGGAAGCATTCATTCTTACTTGACAAGCCACAAGATTTAAATATTTCTGTTTTTTCATGTGATCCTGATTTTGAAGTAAAGGCAGGAGGAGAAAGAAAAGAAATTAAACAAAAGCAGTTGCAAGCCGGTCAAGTAGTTCATCAGCAATTTTTATTTTCTTTAGTTGACTCCAGAGAAATGCACTTGTTTGTGTTCCACGTTCAGCTGGAGCCTCCCAATGGTAGACCAGTTACACAGTTCTTTGTCACGACACCTGATCCAGCTCCAAACCTAAAAAGACACTCAAATCTGCCAGGCAGTTTGCAGAAGAAGGAAATCAAGTCTCCTCCTTCTTTACCAACAGTGCGTATTAAATATCCCACCTTTCAAGACAAAAAATTGAACTTTACCAGTTATGGAGTAACTCTGAAGACCGTGCTAAGGAAAAACAAGATTGACTACTTCCTCGAATATTTCAAAGGGGACACAATAGCTCTCCTGGGAGAAGGTAAGGTAAAAGCCATTGGGCAGTCCAAAGTGAAAGAATGGTACGTGGGAGTCTTGAGAGGTAAGATTGGACTTGTGCATTGCAGAAATGTCAAGGTGATTGCAAAGGAACAAGTAATGTCTATGTCAGATAGTGTCTTCACAACCAGGAGCCTTCTTGAGCAAATTGCCCTGCCCTTTAAAAAACTGACCTATATCTATTCAGTTGTATTGACCTTGGTGTCAGAAAAAGTTTATGATTGGAAAGTTTTAGCTGATGTCCTGGGTTACTCACATATGGCACTGGAAGATTTTGATCGAACACAAGCAGACAAGGAATCAGAAAAAGTTTCTTATGTTTTAAAGAAGTTAAAAGAAGATTGCCATGCAGACAGGAATACCAGAAAGTTTCTTTATGAACTTGTTGTGGTGAGTATTGCTTGATCACAGTAATTTATTTACCATAGAAAATTTTATTAACTTGGTAATATTTATAACTGAGCATATGAGAGAAGAAGCTAAAGCACTCTCAGCAATCTTAAATAAATTGAGGTCCCTTTACAGCAAACACATAGCTTTTCCTACAAGATCATGTAGTTTCTTAGATTTGGTTGTGATTTTCCCAGAAACTAGGCCCATGAGGATCATCTTTTAAAGGAAGATTAAAGCTTCTGTTTATGCTAGAGTATAACAGTTAAGAGATTCTCTTCCTCTCTCAAATATTTGGATAGAGAAACTCCAGTAACATGAATAAGGGAACACTGAAACAAAACTAATTAACTTGACCTTTGCTATAGGTCCATGTTTTAGTGTTTTTTTTTAAACATATAATCAATGTCCTTTACTTTAGGAATTTATTCTTCTTCAGCAAAATCCTAAAATAATATTGCTTAATCTCTACCTAATCCTCATGTTTTAATAGGACTCATGGGGTCATATTTTTTTAAAAGATAACATTCACCCCAGTGTAAAGCTCAGTGGAGAATTATAAAGAAGATGAAGAACAGTTTTGCCTTTGAAGTGGAAGTTCAGTATTTTATAAAAGTAAATCGAGAGCATATATTTAAAATTTTCTAAAATGTATAAGCGATAATGATAGCTAACACTCCTCTGAAATTCTTTATGTGTTTGACATGGTGCTGAACACTCCATCCAACCTAATTTAACCCTTATAACAACTCTGTGGGGTAAGTAGAGCTAGTCTTCATCCTTCAAATAGAGGAAACTGGGTTTTAGGAGGTTGGGTTTCACAGTTGTTCGTATCAGAGATGAGATTTGAAAGCTGTAGGTTTTTGAAAGCTTTAGGTTCCAAAGCCATGTTTAAAACCACTATGCCTTCCTGAAACCACATTGTGTGTGTGTAAAAGTGTTTGTCTGTGTGTTGGTGTGTGTAGGAAGTACCGTGACAACTATGCGAGGCGGGTGTCCTTAGGAGGTGAGCGGTCCATGCAGAGGGGCAGAGTGTTAAAGTGTGAAGTGAGATAAATTTATGCAATGACATTAACAATAATTTAAATTAAAAAGGAATAAGTATATATGAAATATTTCTTCTCCTTCAATTTTTATGATTCTACAAGGATACTGAGAGAAGTTCAATTTCAAAAGCCTTAATATATATTAGGCACAATTCCACTGGTGATGAAGAGAGAGAGAGTTAATTTTTTAAAAGTCATTATTATCAATAACATCCTTCCATGTTGTAGGAGCCTCTCATTTTCATGCAATGGCGTGATTCTGGGAAGCTTTAACCACATTTTGATGAAAAGTAGAGTAATGTTCACCATGTTTACTAGCTCACCGGTATGCTCACTTCTTACAGAAACACTGCAGCCAATCCTTCAGTAAGAAAAGGCATTTGTTTTTGAAGAGTAAATTATCATCCTGGGTTGATAAATTATAGACTGGTAGAATTTCATGTCACTAGACACTAGAACAAGTGTCTGGTCAATGTCCTCTTTTGCAATTAAAGATATTAGAAACATATTAGATAAGTGGTTTACCCAAGACCCTATAATTAGCCAGCGAGTTGGACCTAAATCTCCTCTAATTTTGGTCCAGTTGTGTCTGCTGTACTTTACTAGCTAGATTTGCTTAAAAGTAAATCAACTTTTTAAATTTTAAGAAAGTCATACATATGTGCGGTGAGAAATAGGATGTCAGTTTCTAGAATATGTAATGAAAAATTGAATATCTACAAAAAAGCCCAAATTACTGGCTTTTGATTACAACATGTAATTATTACTGCAGGGTCTGCTGAAGATGGACTGCCAAGGGTTAGTAGCTCGCATCATCCAGGAGGCTGCTATCCTGACTTCAGCTGTCAAGCTGGGAAAAGGCTGGAGGGAACTGGCTCCCAAGTTAGCACGACTCACAAAGAAACAAATGGAGGCATATGAAGTTCCTCACCAAGGAAAAGCTGGAAATGTTGCTGTCGAGGTAATATTTCTGTCTATCTAATTCAATAGTGAAAAAGTGCATACCAAGTAAATCAAATGTAATCAAGCTAGAACCTAAATTTACGTGGGCTAACCTGGGGAGAGTTCCGGAGAATCCACTAACTGAAGTCACTGTCCCCATAATCATCAGTGGTGTCTGAAATATACACATAATATCCTTTTAAGAACTTTAAAATGTGTGTCGAGAGTCTTTAAAATATAGTGATGTCTCTCCTATTGGATTGCATATTAATATGGCCTTTGAGCAAATAAATTGACCAAATTGGATAGCTAAGCAGTTAGTAGGCGGGGCTAGAAAAACTAGAGGCAGATAACACATGACTTTAGAAGGGAGGAGATGGGGCCCAGTCAGGGCAAGGGAAGATTTTATATATAATAATATTTACCAGCCATAGACATAGATGTTGTCATTTGTGATAAAAAATATTTGGTGACAATGGCATTAAGAGGGTGGATGGTAAGGAGAAACAGATTTCTAAGAGCTTCATTGTTTCTTTGACAATTTCACATGCACTGAGAACTATCGCCATCAAATAGAGAGTGGCAGCACATAGGACAAAATAAATATTTACCTTGAAAATATTAAATTAAATTAAATTAAATTTTTATTAATATTAAAACAAATGTATACTGTTAGGCTGTTAGATTAATATTTTCTCCATTTACCATAAAAAATGAGTCAATTTTTATGACTTAATAAAAATATTCCAGTGATGAGCACATGTGAAAGATACATGTTCTGTATCTTTCTACCACATGAGTGTAAGCATTTTTGAGCTATTTCAGCTAAGGAAAGATTATCTCTCTGATTAGGTGATGACTTGGTAGGAGGCAGAAGCTAATGTCCTCCACCTCCTTTTTGGGTATAGAGCTGGAGAAAATTTTCTTTTCTTTTTTTAGTGTTATTTCTTTTTTTTATTGTTCAACTACAGTTGTCCCCATTTTCCCACCACCACTCTCCCCTGCACCACTGACCTCCACCTCCCACACTCAATCCTACCCCCACATTGTCTTTGTCCATGGGTCCTTTATATATATTCCTTGACGACCCTTCCCCTTCTTTCCCCCATTACACCCCTCCCCCCTCCTCTCTAGTCACTGTCAGTTTGTTCTTTATTTCCAAGTATCTGGTTCCATTTTGCTTATTTATTTGTGTTTTGAGTAGGTTATACTTATACATGAAATCATATGGTTTTTGTCTTTCACCACCTAGCTTATTTCAGTTAGCATAATGCTCTCCATTTCCATCCATGCTGTCACAAAGGTTCTTCTTTCTTTCTGCTGCGTAGCAGTCCATTGTGTAAATGTACCACAGTTTATTGATCCACTCATTTACTGTTTGGCACTTAGGCTGTTTCCAGCACTTGGCTATTGTAAATTGCACTGCTATGAACATTGGGATGCATAGATTCTTTTGAATTGGTGTTCCAGGATTCTTAGGGTATACTCCGAGCAGTGGAATTGCTAGGTCAAAAGGCAGTTCCATTTTTAGGTTTTTGAGGAAATTTTATACTGTTTTCCACAATGGTTTCTCCAGTCTGAATTCCCACCAACAGTGCACTAGGGTTCCCTTTTCTCCACAACCTCACAAGCACTTGTTCTTTGTTGATTTGTTTATGATGGCCATTCTGACTGGGGTGAAGTGGTATCTCATTATGGTTTTAACTGGCATCTCTCTGATGGCTAGTGATGCTGAGCATCCTTTCATGTGTCTCTGGGCCCTGTGTACATCCTCCTTGGAGATGTGTCTGTTCAGGTCCTTTGCCCGTTTTTTAATTGGGTTGTTTGTCTCCCTGGAGTAGAGTCATGCAAATTCTTTGTATATTTTGGAGATCAGACCCTTGTCTGAGGTATGATTGTCAAATATATTTTCCCATACAGTTGGTTCCCTTTTAATTTTGCTGATATTTTCTTTAGCTGTGTAGAAACTTTTCTTACTATTGCCAGTCGGGTGTGCAGGACAAAACAAACTTTTCATGAAGGGACAAAAGTCAAATCAAGCCAGTTGAATCCCAGCAAGTGCAGTGGAAGTTGCAGCAGACACGCTTCTGGGTACCCAGAGCCTAGTTCTCCAGTAAGACTCCTTTACACAAGACTTTTTAGCCAAGAGCAGCCAGAGGATGAGGATGTACTTTCCCCTCATAGACTACATTTATCTCTGTAGCCTAAGAAGTGCATTACCATCTACAAATCACCTTCTACTAAATGAGCTAAAAGGTGAGAAATTTATAAGAAATAAGGAAATAACATTATGAGGGATGTGCTGCTCTGATATTTCAGTTACTGATTAAAAAGTTGTCTAACTGAGATACCACTACACACGTATTCAAACTGACAAACCCGACCACTGACAACACTAAATGCTGTCGAGAATGTGGAGCAACTGGAATCCTCACTCACTGCTGTTGGGAATGCAAGATGGCACACCACTCCGGAAGGGACTTCGACTGTTTCCTACAAATGAAACATACTCTTGGCATAGACTCCATCAGTTGTGTTCCTTGGTATTTACCCAAAGGAATGGAAAACTTATGTCTACACAACAACCTGCACGTGGATGTTTATAGCAAACTTATTACTGAAACTTGGGAGCAACCAAGGTGCTTTCAGTAGGTGAGTAGATAAATGAACTTATGTGCATCCAGACAATGGAATATTATTTGGTGCTAAAAAGAAACAATCCATAAAAAGGCATATAGGAAACTTAAATGTATATTACTACGCAAAATAAGTCAGTCAGAAAAGGCTCCATACTGTATGATTCCAAATATATGACATTCTAGAAAAGACAAAACTCTGGAGACAGTTAAAAGATCAGTGGTTGCCAGGGACTGGGAGGGAGGGATGAATAGGGGAGCGCAGATCATTTTTCAGGCAGTGACACTATGATGGATACATGTCCCTGTGCATTGATCCAAACCCATAGAATGTACAACGCCAAATGCAAACCCTAGTGTAAACTGTGGACTTGGGGTGTATCAATGTAGATTCATCGATTACCACAAATACAGCCCTCTGGTTGGAGAGGCTATACCCGGAGGTATAGGGAAAATCTCTATACCTTCCTCTCAACTTTTCTGTCAACCTAAAATGTCTCTTTAAAAAATCTTTTAAAATGTGTATAATTGAAAGCAGGACTTTTTTTCATAGTAAGTCTCTGTTTTTAAAGAGGCTTTGTTGAGCATGATCTATCAAAGAGTTATTTATTGTCTAGGCTTTGTTAAGTATCTGGCTTCTCTCTAATTATGGTTGTTTATAGTTTGTCTTCTCCCAAATCTTGATGGAGGCCAAGCAGCCTACTTTTCCATTATTTACTTTTGTCAGCCCAAATCACCAATGACTAAGTCTTTGCCAGAGGCTCATAAATACTCAGAAGCAGAAAAGGAAAGCCCCTAGGTGTCTTTCTAGGGGCTAATATTTCATTTATTGTGATTAATGCTAACAGTCATCACTCCGATCCATGTTGTTAAATTCTTAAAAATAACCCGTGGTATTGGCCTAAAGCCATCCCAGATAATCCGTGGGAATTGTTACCCATTAGGCCACTTAAACTAAAGGGTAAAAGTATGTTGATTCCCATCCCCCTGAAAAAAATAGCTGTATAATTTATTCTCTCAGGAAGGAGATGATTCTTAAGTATGATCAATTTGCAAGTCAAGTAGTTGATTTCAAAACGTACTGGTGTTAGTCTGGGGAAGGACATGCAGAGGAAGGGAGCTGTAATTGTGGCAGGAAGGTAACCAGGCCTGCTGGTTCCCAGACTGCTTTTACTTCCTCTGTCTCAGCATTCGGCCCATGCTCCGAAAAGGTCCTTTTCTGCCTGCCAGTGCTGATAGTCAGGCTCTGTCACTTGCTTTCCTTTCTTTTCAGCCTCTCTCATTCCTATCATCCTGTTTTTATTGTATCTAATATTTATCTGGCAGTTACTCTGTGCCAGGCAATGTTCTGGTAACATTTCAAAACTTGGCTTAATCCTTTCAACAAAAAAAACTTGTGAGTCAGGCACTAATATTATCTAAAATGGAGGGAGGCTACATTACTTACTTAAGCATGCATAGCTAGAAAGGCCTGGGACCAGGTGTAGAGAGTAGGCTTTGAATTTGGGGTCCTGGTGCTGCACACTCTGCCTACACGCCCCCTCCAAACCCAATATGGTGGCTCAGTGGCAGAGCTGGCCAATGTGGTTAAGATGGGGGGTTTAAGCATCTCATCTCCCCTTTTCTCCCATTTTTAAAGTTATGATACTGCTAAAATTTGCTGCGACATCTTCATCAAGGCTCAAGCCAATTGAAGAATGGACATTATTAATATATGTCTGTCAGGTTTTTGTTGAATATTTTGGCCATTTCTTACTCTTTTATAAGATGAATAAAGATCTCTCTCTGGAGACTTTTGAGAACATCACTTTTTAAATTAACCACCTCCCTAAATGTCAAGAGAAATGTTCCTATAAGAAATGTCACTCAATTTTTCTAATGACATTACAATTCCTACATAAAAACAAAACTATAAAACTTGAAATATGATTATGTGCTTCTGTTTTTCAGTGTATTTCTTTCCCAAAAAATACACTTATGCTATACAGATGTTTCATTGTTGCCAGGGTTTTCCTGTGAGAGTCAGTAAAAATTGGACTTTTTCTGAGGATATTTATATCTTTAATTTAAACAGAATAAGAATCAATAAAATATTAGAAAATAGCCCATTTTAAAAAACAGGTGGGCTTTACAAGGGGCTATGCCGGGGGTTTTGGGGATAAGATTCTCAGACCTAAATTAGGTTTCTTCACTTAGCCCTCTGGGGATTTTGACCGTATATGGTAATACATTCCCTAGCAACTCTCGCCCATTGGCCCCCTACCTAACAATAAAGATTATAGTCTTTCTATCTTATTCAGTATGGACGCATTCACCTAGGACACTCAAGGTTCACTTCCCTCTTTAAGATACCTTTTACCGAAGCTCACCTCAACCTCAGGTGCCAATCAGTAGGCCTGTTGAGGCTCATTTCTTATCTGACCTGCCACCCTGCCTGTGGAAGCCCAACAGAGTCAATATTTCTAATTGTAACTTCTTTTTCTTTCTCAGAAACCACTCACCTATAGAAAGTTAGAACTAGCAAGGTATGTTTATGTCTTTTTGTAGTCAACACTTAAACAGTGAGGAGCTCCTCTGTGTCATCTTCTAGGCTTCCTCATATTTGACCAGCTGTTATAGTGTTCAGAGCACTTTATTGTAAATCTAGATTAAAAAAACGAGAGAGGAGGTGATTCTCACACAACTGATTTTATTAATTGTTTAATAAGTAAATGAAAATTCTATATGGAATTCTTCCTACTTATTTAGAACTTTTTTCCTCTGCATATTCACCCTCAGTATTGGATTCACCCATACTTAGCACATTCTCAGGACCTTCATTCTCAGCACTGGAGCATTAGGAGCTACAAAAATATACAAACAGAATGAAAAATATTTTTTTTCTCTCAAAACCAAATTTTATTTGGCCTTGAAATTGGGATAAACTTAATATTTGAATTGTCATGTTTTAAAGAAGTTTGTGATTAGATGCTAAAAACATGAAAATAACTAAAAATGAGAATGATAATTGTGCAATTTATTGTGTGTGAACTGAATGTCAGCTAATCATATGAACATTTTCTTCACATATCTCATTTATTTCAACAAACTTTGTAAGGAAGACATTATGCCATCTGCTTTTTATAGGAATGCAAACTAAGAGTGAATGAATTTGTATAAATTATTCCCAGTAACATGGCTATTAAGTGACAGAATTAGGATTTGAATTCAGGTATTTCATGCACAGTCCTATCCACTGTGCTCTATTGATGATAAGTCCTTTCAAAATTAACTAAATGAGGAAAGATCAAAGTGGGGAGGAACCATCGGTGGGGGCAGAGCCTATTCCTGCAGGATGGGAAACATTTGAATAACTGGAGAGGGCTAGAAGGGGATTTCAGTGCTTTTGGATACCAATGACTGCTAGAAACCACTAAGGAGAATATGTGGACTGGAGGGTAGAGTTTATCCTAATAATTATTGGGATATGAAGAGTGCTTTTATATATATATTCTGTCTAGAACATATCCAGCCATGTAATATGAAAAATAGAGACATTTACTGAAGAAGATACAAAATACAAAAAACATTGTACATAGGACAATGATGCCTCAGTCCCCTTCAAAATAGATACCTTGGAACCTCAAACAGTTCTCCCAATTGCCATCAGCTGCCCTGTAGTATTTTCTTGAATCTCACTGATGATCTGAAATATCTTCCCCTTCAAAGGTGATTTTAGTTTTGGGAAAAACCAGAAGTGTCAGGGTGCCAAATTTGGGCAGTAGGGGGATGAGTCACCTGGGTTCTTTGATGTTTCACCAAAAACTCTGCATGAGACGTGATGCATGAGTGGGCACATTGTCTTGATGAAGCTGCCAATCACCAGTTGGCCAGAGCTGCAACCTTCTGAATCATCCAAATAGTTTCTGTGGAGGTATGTGCAAGCTTAACGCAAAATTTGATGCAGATTCATGGCTCTACTCACTCTGTTTGAATGTGATGGACACACATTACACATGTTCGCTCAGTGGCATCTACTGCCCCCACCGACTAGTACAGTGAAGTTGTCACTGTTCACACATGCACATTCCAGTCCACTGTCCTCGGTTGCCAGGTTGCATTGGTGTCACACAAACTGCTGGACTTTTTCTGGAAGGGCCTCATATACGTAGATGTTGATGGAGGAGGGAGTCTCTAATGATTGCCTGAGCACAGAGGTTAGGATATCTTGTCTGGATTCAAATTCCAGCTCTACCAATTATTTACTCTAGAACCTTGGGAAATTTACTTGATTTTTCTAGGAATCAATTTTTTTTTAATTGAGGCAAAGAATACTCTCCTACTTATTAGATGTTTGGAGAATTAAAAGTCATAATACATGTGAAATATTTGGGACATGCTTCACACATTGTAATAGCTTAACACATACTATCTGTTATTTTGACTAAAGGGCAGAGGAGAGTTTGGCAACTGTGTGACACTAAGTGATTTTGGAAAGAGAATGATGTACCATATAGTAATTTTTATTAAAATGGCTGAGAGTAACAATAGAAAGAATGCAGGTGAGGGAAGAGGCAGCAGTGACTTCAAGGTTTCTTCTGAGAAACCAGCAGAACAGTAATGCATGGAAAAAAATGAGAGAAAGTCTTGGCTGATAAGCTTTTTCTTACTGGCTTAAGAACATTTCATTTTCCTTGGAAAATATCTCTTGCAAAAAATAAAAGGGATGTCCTTGGGCTTGCACAACTTTTTGCTCACATGGCAATTCCTGAATTCTGCTTACAGAGACGAGCATTGTCTGCTGCTATGTCTGGAGCTGGTTCAGTTCTAGCCTTGGCTCTTAAATCTGTAGGGCATTGTTCTTTTTCAGTAAGAAATATATTTGTGATTTATTTAAAAAGGGAGAAGGATTACATGGAAATGTGTCTACTAGTGGTAAAGTGTATATAATAATTTCTCAGATCTTTGTTGTTTGTACTAGAGATCTGGCATACTGACGTGATATTTAGATCATCGTTGTCTAGTTTTTGCAATACTTTAAGGCTTGTTGCTACAGTCTTCAGTTCCAAAAAGACTCCATTTTTTTTCTGAAATAACAGAATAAAGAAAAAAAGACATCACTATAAAATTAATGGGGTAATGCATTGTATTTCTACGATCTTTGATTTAATTCTATATTGTATGTCTCATTACCACTCTGAAAATCAAATATAAATAATAATCATATTAGGTTAAATATTATAAAAATACTTTAAAATGGATTTCAGGACACTAATATTTGATTTAGATTTTCTTCATCAAGGTTTATTATTAAGGATCATGAACAGCAAGGAGTCTCAGAAAACCAAAGTCCACCTAAGCAGAAGACATAAATCAGCACTTACTGAAACCATTTAATATTGCGATAGATTCACTGGGATAACTTAGTGAAATGGCCTTGTATTTTCCTAGGTGTTTGACCATGGTTTTGCTATTTTCATTTCAAGGACAAATTCCAGTTTGCATTAGTCAAGCACCTGCTGTGTGCCAGGACCCTTCCTGCCTGTTCACTTTGTATACCTGGCAGTGCTTTGATGGCATTGTGTACACCTCCCCTTCACCCTCTCTTTTACGGAAGGAGGAAATATGCTGCAGAGAAGTTTTGTAACTTGCCCAAGATTCTGTAGTTAGTAAGTCAGGTGTTTAGATTCAAACCCACAGTGTGGTTCTCTAGATCCAGAGCTCTTACCCCTATCCAGAATGGGGCAAAAGTAGGTTTACAGTTGTTTGTCTGGAAAACAATAAAATAGTTAGAAAATAATAATACAAGAATAAACCGTGTCATGTTCTCACAACTGTAAACCTACTTTTGCCACACCCTGTATTTTTCCTCATTTATTTTCAAATTGAAAGATTGGATTGGAGAAGCCCAGTGTCTTTAAACTCAGTTGTTCAGATGTTTCTACTAATATACAGCTGTGGTGGGGGTTGAGGGTTGGAGGACAAGGAGGCGGCCTGGACTCTTCCTAACTAGGAATTTGTGAGAATGGCCTGACCAGCAGGCTTTCCTCTTTCGAGCAGATGTACTGATATGGAGTGAGTCCTCCGTATCCCTCTGGCTCACTCTGAGGCCCTGACACTCCAAGTGGCTGGCTATTCCTAGAACAAACAAAGCTTGGCTGTCTTAGAAGTCTTTTCCAAGAGAATCTTATGTCAGGTTTTAACCGGGTATCACCTCCCTTCTGAGTAAAGAGAGACGCCTCATATGTTATCTTCCAAACTTAATGGCAACTTCATCTTCAGCAACATTTATGTACTTACCAATTACAGGTGATGGAAGGCCCACCTGAAAATTGTAATGGTAAATATATGTAATAATGATTCATAAGGCAAATTTGCCTTAGTATTTCTGCGACTAATTGTACTTAAAATGAAACCTTGCTTCTATAGTTTTATGAGGTAGGTGGATGATTAATCCTTTAATGTGGCAAAATGCAATTATTTAAAGGTAGTTAAAGCCAATTATATTCTTTTGCTATTCATGTTTTACAAGCTAAAAACAAAGACATAGCTGCTGTGCTCCGACCTGAATTGCTTTGATTCATGTTGCATTCCATTATCTAGTCTATTATCTGAGGTCTTCTTGGGTTCTGGGAATAAGCACGCTAAACTTGGAAATCTTTAGTTTTTAAAAAATCTCTACCCCTATTTCTTTTCTTTTGTCATTGCACTTATTTCTTTTTCTTTACTCCTATGTTTTTTCCTCAAGTACTTAGAAGGGAAACTGAAACAAGGCACATTTCTTCCACACAAAGGCTGGGACTTGGAAAAACCACTCAACTCTGATAGATTAAATGCTTACTGATGCTGCTGCCCTTTCTATAAAGAGGTCAAAACCCGTCGAAGAGAAATGAGCAGCTCTGCATTTTGATCAGCCTCATGCTCCCTATTCAAAGATGAGCTGGTAATGCCATGAAATTCCCACTAAAACTATATCTAAGAGTAGAGGGGCAAGAATGGTGCCTGTGTGTCCGAAACTTGTGGTGGAGATGAGAAGGTTGAGAGGATTTATTTTGTGGTTAGGAATAATTAAACAAAAACAAACCCTCAGGAGCATGCTTTCCTTTTGATTTGTCAAAGCATTAGTGCAGAGTTTCTGCATATTTGACTCTTAAATCATAACATTGAGCAACAACGGAAGAGCTATTTTAAAACCACTGAATAGATACAACATAAACCTGGAAGAGATCTTGGCAGCTCACCGCTCATTTCCAGCTTTTGGAGGACTTAACTTAGGCTATCCTGGAAAGGATCTTGTTTATTCTACTCATTTTATTCCTTCAGACATTTCCAAGAAAGTGATTTCATTTTCTTATTAATTTACCATGCAGTTTAGAATCCTTTGTGGCTTAATGTGTATGTAGTTTGTAACATAATTTTATAAAGTCTATAGTTAATTAATATATGCAAGTTGCCTCTTGTGTCTCCGCCTTTAATAATATATGTTCACTTGCTGGGTAAGAAAACTAGAATAACATTAGATAGTAAGAAATACCCGAAGAAGTAAAAGTGTGAAATTTAAGAACTTGAGAAATGACATCAAACAACTGATTAAACTATTTATTGCACTGATGAACACTGGACTTTTGTCAGGTGTTATTAAGGTAAATCTCAATAAAGAAAAGGTTATAGTTACCATATCTGGCAGATATTTGCTTATTAAAAGAAAACATAGTTGCCCAAAATGAACATTTTTCTTCATTGTGTCAAGGTATGTAACTACAACATTTACTTTTGACCCCATTCCTTTTCAATTTTTCTTGATACTTGCCCCTCAATTACACATCCCTGCTCCATAATAATTTTAATATTTGCCTGTGGTTTATGTTTTCTACCTAAAGGAATTCAACTCTTTTTCTAGAGTGTTTAATATATGCTACCTATTTAATTCTCAGTAACCCTAAATTCTTCATCTAGCAAAGTTAGGATTCAAAACAAACTCTCTTTTCCATTGTGGAATATTAATTTTACATATTTTTTATTTTAAAAATACTTTTATTTTCCCCCACTTCTCCTTCTAACTTTGTCTCTCTTTCTTTAACTTTCAAATCCCAAATGTGAGCCATTTGTTCTGTGGCTTTCAGTTCCTCGACACCAGCTCATTCCTGCAGACCACCCTCTACCACTCTCTTTAAACTGCCTTCTCCAAGGTTCCTGAAGGCCTTCTAATTGCCCAAGCCCTGGTCTTTTTCATTTTTCCTTCATGTTTCCACATTACTTGATGTTAGAGGTAGCAGAGAAGGAAACGAGAGAAAAGGGACGTCCTCAGTGAATGGCATATTGGTAGATGCTTAACAACCAGCTCTTCGATAGTAGCTTTTGCCAAACTCCACAGTGTAAATACTCTCAATGGGGATGATTTAAATCTCCCAGTGTGATGTCACTGAATGTGGAGTTGGGAGGCTGTGTGCACAGTAGGCTCTGGGGAGCTGCTGTGAACTGGCTCCAGCAAACCATTTCATTTTTTTTTTTTTTTTGGAATGCTATTAGGCCTTGGCTTTGCGATATAGAGCACCCTGTTTCATTTTCTATCACCCTGACTCCAGTTTCTCTCCATTTCTTTATCGCTTTTATTTCTTACCGTGGCCCCTAATTGCAGACTTAATTGAGGATTAATTATTTTTATCCCTTCATGCTCTTCTTTGGCATTTTCCTCTGCCCTTAAGCTGTGTGTCATTTCTTTATCACGAGTGATGCTAAACCCTTGACTGCTCCCTGGAGGTCATCTCCCTAGTCACTCTTATCAGAGCCTCTCCTTTACCTCACACTCTCAGGGCTAATACTAGACATCTAATCTTGCCCTTCTCCCAAAAGTGCTCGCTTTCCTACTGTGTGCCAGACACATCATGCGGTGCCTTGGACATAAGACTTGGAAGTTCATACCCATATTTTATAGATTAAAAAAGAATTCAAAGTTAAGATAATTTGGTTAATTTACCCAAAGCGACCCATTCAAGAGGAAATAGAATGCAGATGTGAAGCCAGGTCTTGGTACTATGACCCTCCAAACCCATCTTTCTTTCTATTATACCCTAGTGCTCCTCAACAAGTAGAACTATCCTTTTTACTCACACTGAAGTCAAATATGCAAGTAGTTTTTGCATATTGTACCATTTCTTAGCTGTGATTAATGACCAAACTCTGTCCATTCATACACTGGGCCATTGGTACAAGTATATCTCCCTTCTATGTTATAAACTTCCAGAAGCAAGAGCCATACTATAGTAATAATTTTATCTGTTTATGTAACTAAATTCCTTCCAGTTGTAGGTACTCGATAATTTTTGATTTAATAAGTGAAATGATTATTTAATGAACAACAATGTATTTCAAATATTTCCATTGTATATATTCTATAATAGTGCTTTTCTGTCATCTGTGTTGAGAGCAACCAATGATATTATACACAGAAAATCAAATTTTGCCCTGTATAAATATTCAGGAGAAAAACAGGATGCAGAATATGCTCATATTTTAGTACAAATCATGATGTTTACCATTGCCCTAGTGTTTTCAGCCCATTGCTATAGTAGCCATTTCTAGGCAGCTTCTTGTTTAGACTCTAGGGAATAACTTTAGGGTCATATCCCTCACTGCATTTCAGAGTAATTGAGGGGACTCCTCGGAAGCCTTTTTATACTTTGAGAAGTTTTCATTAGGGTCCAGGACTCAGCAATCTACCCAGATTTCTCTGAATTGCAAGAGCTAGCCACACTGTTCTTCTCTGAGTACCAACTGCCACATGTGAGAGGGTTATTTCACCCTCTCCTTAAGTAAGTGGATGCATGACTGGACCTCTGAATTTGAAGTTTCCAACTCCTGCATCCCTTGGTGTGCTTCCTACCCTCTAGACCACCAAGGGGCTGTCTCATGATCGAGTGCGCCCCAGGCTTTTCTATACGTAGCAATCTGTGTGCTGCGGCAAGATGTGTGGCACAGAACTTCTCTACCCGAGAAGTCAGTGGGGCCACTTGTGCTGCCTCTGACTATGAAATGACTTTGAATCTATAGTGAACAAGCTGAACATTACCTGTTTGGGACTCTTAAGAGACTTCTCTTTCCTGTGATACTATGCTATCGCCTTGGTACTGAAATGCTCTTAGTTGCTGTTTATTATAAAATATCCTCAAATACATCTTTTGTCAGACTCGATCACTAAGGGACCTAGATTAAATTTTTAGATGCCTTTACCTGTAAACACCATTATTTTAAACAATACATGGCAAATTGAAAAATAATGTACTGGTTAGTTGAGCTTCAGGGAAAATTAAGTGAATGCAAGATAGAATACAGGTTCTTAAAACTTTTATAGAGGGTTATTAGTGAAAGAATAATCTACATTATTAGTGCTTCTTTGTATCTAAAAGTAACAGGCAAGATTGAATAGTGCAAAAACGCTCTATTAATGTCTCAACTCACCTTCCACTGCTGAGCTATTAGTGGTGGGTGACCTGCACTTTTAGGAAGTTTGATTTCAATGAGTACTCAGAAAAATAGAAAAATAGATGAAAGAAGACCTCATTTACATTCTGTCAGAGTGGTAGGCTGGTGAGGGTAAAACTCAGAGGACATAAAAATTTGGGATGATTTCTGTCGTTCTTTCAAGACCACGATGATATGCTATAATTTAGATAATTGTCTTCCCTTCTCTCCCTTGCAGAATCAAACTTTGTCAAGAGAGGTAGAAAGATATGGGCATACATGGCCCCCAAGAAAGGCCAGTTTGGACAAAAAATATCAAATTACCTTTTGAGCCTGCTGTCTAGCCTTTTATGTAGATCAAATTGAAACATAATGATACTCCTTATTCAAGTCTTTCATTCTTTTAACTTAAACTGTAGCATATATGGGAATGTCAGAAGAGTGAAAAATTATAAAATTATATCCAATGCCCTACTTCACCTGATATTACTGTTAATGGAGGCCCCATTGTAAGAAGGTAACTCTGCTTAACATTTAGCTCAGCCTGTGTTCCTGCATTTTTCAAGTGATAAAATTACAAAGTAATTAGCTTAGTGAGCCCAAATAAGTAGCAAGTAATAAAGTTTATATTCCAAATATTCCAACTATAACTTCATGGTTCATTTTGTTGCTTTAATAGAGAAAATTCATTTAAAGCTCTCTGTGTGTGTATGTGTATGTATTATACAATTTTTCTTATTTGGTGGCCTTGTCTCTATTCTCTCCCAGCCTGGTTGCCTTGGTTACCATCACACACACTCTTGTACATGAGAATCCTCTTTGACGTACATTTATTTCTATGGAAACAATGATGCCATTGGTATGGGTGGGTGCTTAGGGATAGCATAATGAAGTGCTGAATATTGATCTTTCTTTTGGTCATAAAGTTTATCACTAAATTACTTTTTTAATTAGAGGACTATATTTTTATTTTCCCTTTGACTTTATTATGAAGCTACATTTTTCCTTGTTTATAGGGTTGCTGGAATAAAATGACTAATGCGTTAAACATACTACACATCCCATTATGGTATGTGGTATATTAAAGCTCAACACAGATGCATATAACAATAACAGAATTATTACTTTAACATTAAAAGTCAATGATAGTTATTAAAATGTTTTCTATAATATTAAATAAGTCCATGTATAATTAATATTTCTTTTTTTATGTCTTAAGAGACTTTTAAACCTTTTAAGCATTATTTTACTCTGTTTTACTTCCACACTACTCCAGCTTAATTTTTTTTCTTTATAGATGATGTGGAAACCGGCTTATGATTTTCTCTATACTTGGGGTGCTCGCTATGGAAACAACTGCAGAGATGTGTTACAAGACCTTCAGTCAGCTTTGGACAGAATGAAAAACCCTGTGACCAAACAATGGCGAGATTTAACTGGAACTTTAATACTAGTAAATTCTTTAGAGGTTTTAAGAGCAGCTGCATTCTCCACTTCTGAGGAAGTATAGAAATAAAGGGTATATTTTTTTGGAGGTGGGAGAATGGTAGAGGGAAATGTGTGTGTGTGTGTGTGTGTGTATATGTGTGTGTGTGTGTGTGTGTAAGAGAAAGTGCTCAGAAAAATACTACTTATTTTTTATTCATGTTTAAAAAATATTTTCCATGTGAAAGCACAGCAGAACACAAAATCCAGGAATGGGTTTTATTATCAGACATGTATTTTTGTATATATTTCAGATGCAAACATTAGGCGATTTTGTTGTTAAAGAAAAGAAAAACCCTCTCTCCCTTTCAAAGTTCCTCTTAATTTAAGTGAAAACAAATGGCTATTAGCATAATTGCATCACACAGATTCGCAGGTAAACTAGAAGTTCTGGAGGTGAACAGAGGAGTTTCACCAGGAGGCAGGCAGGGAGAGGGGAGAAGCAGATGCATGCTTTGTGGACTGGCACAGGGCTGCCGGCTTCCCGGATCCCATCTCTTCTTTCTCTGTGGAGTGCGCTCGCATGATTCCCTTTTTCCACGTGAAGAAACTGAGAGCCGGAGAGGATGCTCAGGGTTATAACCGCTAGTGTGAAGTAGGTTTTCTCTCTGCGAAACTAGGTTCTATTTTTTTATATCCAGGGTGCATAGTAAAATAGTAAAAAAAATATTTAAAAATGCCTATTAAAACTTAATCGAAGCTCACTGCTCTTGCCCACCACCTTTTGAAATATAGCCAAATGAATTATGTGACTCATCAGAAATCTGTTGCTGCAAATATGAACTGGAGTTTTCACCACCCTCCTCCAGCGTCTTGGGACCTAGCTAACCCTGGACATTTCTTCAGGGTCATAATGTAGACTAGTTCGTTAACTCTCAGGGATTTTTAATAACAAGCGTTATTTTAAAAGAATACATTTGACATCACTGTTGAATGTCATAGTCTTAACCAGCAAAAACACTGATATCTGCATGTGTGCACACGCACACGCTCCCACAAATGTGTGTGTATACCAGAGCATTTTATAAAGCTTTTGGAAGACAAAGATAATGCAGGAATTTGGGCCAGGATAAAGACTCACTGCTGGCAGAGAGTTCACAGAGAGGTTGTCTGTGCTTACACATGTGTCAGTCCCCTGGTCACCTGCCAGGATTTATGTGCTTTGGACAGTCATTCATTTATTGTTATTCAATCGATAGAGGGAATGAGTGTTCCTACTTTGTGGAAGGCAGATAGAGGCTTGAGGTTAGTGATGGGAAAATAAAGCCAGCAGGATCTCTGACTTCAGAATTGCTAAGTGATGGATACAGACAATAATAAAAAATCATACAGTTCAGTGTAAATGGCATCTGTAATAACAACTGCAGTGGAGAGGCTGGGGTGCCAAGAGACATAGAGATGGGGCCATCTTCTGAATCAGAGGGATCAAGTAAGCCTTCCCTGGGAAGGAAATGATGAGCCTGAAGGAGGATCAGGCATTGCCTCCAGTCTGGGGTTGGTGGAAGACGGAGCTCCTCAGAGCACTAAACCCTCAGGAAGGAGGGGGCCCAGGGCACGCAGGGAGCTGGGGCAAAGGGCGTGAAAGGGTGAAGGAAGGAAAGACACGCCTACAAAGGTAATGTGGATGAGCTGAATAAGGATTTTGTTCTAGGATCCTGAATAAAACATGCCCATTTGGCTGAAAAGTAAAAAGCAGAATCTTTTTAGAGTTTTTAATACATCCACCCTGGGGTATTTGGTATGCTGGCAAAAGAAACTTGAATTAGGGTTTAAGAACAAGCTTTATGGCTTTCAATATTTATATTTGATGATAAGAGAACAAAGCCTTCCCAAGGAGTTATATACACACATTCAAGGATGGAATTTATTTTAGTTCAAAATAAATTCTAGGAGAGAGAAATAAAAAACGACTTGAAGTTCAGGGCACAATTATTTTAGTGGTATTTTGCTTTCTTTAGAACATTCTTGGAATCTTATTAACATGTCAGCAAAACAGGGAATCTAGGGAGGGACTGTCAAGGAATTAATAACGGGGTTTCCCCAGGCCCCAAGATCCGAGAAGACAGAGATCTTCTTCGCCGATTAGGTAGTAAGATTAAATAAATCACTTCAGGTTTATATCATGTCACATGTTGTGCTTGTGGCCGGGAAGTTTAAGAAGAGTTTAAACAATGAAAAATGTGATCTCTGCAATTTAAGGATGAAGCAATGGTTTAAATATTAATACACACAAAGATATTTTGTAACCTTGTAATAAGCCCTTTCAGAAAAATTTTAAACCCATGTCCAAACATTCTGTTCTTATATATTCTAGTATTTTAGAAATCATGTCTAGTTTTCTGAATTTTATTGTTTTCTTTCCATAATGGATTTTCATAATCAGAGATGATTAACTCAGTAATCATTAATTGCCTTTCATTTTTTGGCAGCAAATCAAGGGAATTAATAAGGCACTTAAATCCCATCCTCTCATCATTAAAAGCCTCAAAAACAATTAATCTAAAACTTCTTTAAGCATTTTGGAAGTGAAAAATCATAGAGTTCTTTCATTTCCTCAGGCTTTTTCTCTAATGATGCCTTAGGATGAGATTTCAGTTCAGTGTTCAGCTTGCAACATACCAGTTTTCCTGCGTAAGCCTCCATCCTCTACTTCCTCCTGTGAAAGTCTTAATATGAAGGCCAGTTATGGAGGTACATGCCATAGTGGGTCATTAACTGTTTATATCAGTAATGGATGCAGCACATTTCATTTCCTGTCATGTAGAAAATAGTATAGGAAGTTTTGAACTTGGGGATGACTAGTTTTCTGGAAGGAGCAGCATGCACCACATTAATTCATGGTGTTGGTCTAAGAAATATCACAGCTAGTAAACAGCTTTGAATATGTGATATGAGATTACAAGAGAGAAAATACACTGGAAATCATACAATATTGTAACTGGAAGTTCCAAATTTTGAATTTTCATACCGTGCTTATGTAAATTATATCTTCTGTAATTTTTGTAATGCCTAAGGAATATTTGAAGCAATTCAAAGGAAAAAGAGAATAATGAAAAATTACGCTGCTAGAGGCTTTTCTCATTAAAATAGATCTTTCTGCTTCTTATACATAGAAATTCTTCCCTGTTTTTCTATACAAAGTGTCTTCCCACACGCTGCCATAGAGTGAGGTGACGATCCAAAGTCGTATGTTGCCGCTATACTAGTTGGGGTCCATCTGAAGCCATTCTTCAGATTAAAATAATCACCTGGACAGTCTGTTGACCCTCGGATTACTGGGATGCCCTGGAATTTCTGACTCAGCAGGCCTCCAGTGGGCCCGAGGGTTTGCATTTCTGATAAGTTCGCAGGCGATGCAGCCGATGCAGGCTGTGCAGGCGGTGTAGGCGATGCAGGTGGTGCAGGCGGTGCAGGCGATGCAGGTGGTGCAGGCGGTGCAGGCGATGCAGGCGATGCAGGCGGTGCAGGCAATTAAGGTGATGCAGGCGATGCAGGCTGTGCAGGCGATGCAGGCCCAGGGGCCCCAGGCTGGGAGCCACTGCATCGATTTCCTTCATGTCTATAGAAATGAGACAACCTCTGTTAAGCTATTAAAAACTTATTTTTAGATAAATAAAGTTTTGCCATTTCATCAGAGAAATCGTTTTTAAATTGTAAAAAAAAAAAAAGCCCGATCACGTTTATTTATATAAAATGAGCTTCTTCAAAATGAATTAAGAGCCTGAAAAATAGCTATTTTGATTATAAAACTAGTTAAAATGATTAAGATCTGCCTCTCTTTTGAAATGTAATGATATTTGAATAAAAATAGATTAAGAGCTTGAGACATTTAATCAGTGTGTTAAGATTTTGCAACTATATACAATGGTGTTCTTGTTGCTATAAAACATCTTTGGAGAAAGTCTTGTTTTTATTGATTCGTCACATGTTAAACTTCTTGTTGAATTACTTTTTCCCCATTGAAAAACATGTTTATAACTAATGTGATCAGTTTAACTATCCATATGCCTTT
The DNA here is from genome assembly GCA_004026545.1 of Mormoops blainvillei. Classification (NCBI taxonomy): domain Eukaryota; kingdom Metazoa; phylum Chordata; class Mammalia; order Chiroptera; family Mormoopidae; genus Mormoops; species Mormoops blainvillei. The sequence goes on from PVJD01004216.1 coordinate 120,685, forward strand.
CTTTTATTGTAGAATTACAAAGTGATTACAGGTACTTGTTAAAGAGATAGCCAGGTGTTCTCTATTCAATGAGTAGTTCCACATTTAAAGGGGTGGTGACACTGGGGCGGGGGGGTGATGAGCAGAACAACCTCACTTTGACATTAATGTGTCATGACTTATTTTCTGCTATAGTTCTCCTTTTAGTTATTCTTCTGGCTGAGTAGGAGGATCTGTGACTTCTTTCTTTCTGTTCTTAGAGATATGTGAGACTGCCCTTGTGTTCCAAAAAGCAGATTTTTAAATGTTCCTACTACTTACATCCACACTTGCACCCTTGAAATGTACTGAGATACATGTATTTATATATATACACACATATATATAATATATACATAGATATTATATGTATATGATTAGTAGTTGAAAATCAAAAGAGCCATGATGAAGTTACTGGTTTTACTTAAACTGATTCTACCCAGCTCAGTCTTGTAAAAGTATTTGGGATTGGCAAGTTTGGTGTAATGTTGAACTTACAGATGTTAGGTTTAATGGTAATACAGTTAGCTGCTACACTCCTTGGCATAGTAGATGAATCCATTCCGTGGGATTTGACTCCCAGGAAATATGTACTCAAATGCTCTCCCAGTCCCCTTACATCATGGCGAAAAGTAAGGAAAGAGTGAGGGAAGAGATAGGGAAGAATTCCTGTGGTCTAATGAAAGAAGACTATTCAGGGACGATGGAAACATTGTCTTCTTCTCTTTGGGCTGGTCTTCTTAAAAATGGAATATGTATTTTGTTATTTCTCCTTATTTAATCAATAATAAGATGCAAATTAACTGTTGCTTTCTCCCAGATCGACTTACTACAACTTAAGATTGCTCTTTAAAGGCTACTGAGAAAGTTCAGCTAGAGCGAACTCAGGAATTCTATGTTGAATTGTCATTTAGCAGTCTTTGGGAGCTGGTGTCAGAAAACCAATTTCAAGCTGGCTTAAGCACAAAAAATTTATTGTCTCTCACAATTGAAAACTCCAGGGATAGTTTCAGGCACGGCAGGATTCAGGACTTGAAGGTGTGATCAAATTGCTTGTTTTTTTTGTGTGTGTTTTTTTTTTCCGTTCTCATCCCTGGGCTCCGCAAAGCGGCCCCGCAGCCCAGTGCTCTCACTTCGTGGGGCCAATGTGGCTGCAGCGGCTCCTGCCTCACATTTCCCCGTGTTCCAGTTTCAGGCTGTCATGTTGGCAATGTGTCAACTTGGCTAAAGTAAACTACGTTTCCCAGAGTTCTCTTTACTAAATATTTCTGGTTAGGGCTGGCCTCAAGAGAAATCTGTGGAAGATTTGGACAGTCACAGGGGAGCAGTGCCCATTGTGACTTCTGGAAGGTAGACGTAGGTCAGGCCCCGTCACGGCCCCTGACTCATCTTGTTAGTGCGGGAGGCAGCTGCCTGGCCTTCGTTCCCCACCTTTCCCTTCCCCAAACCCAAGCCAGACGTGCGTGTGAGTCTGCAGCGAGAGTACCACTTCCCCTGCGGGCTATCCACAGCAGCGGGGCTGCAGGCTTGGTGTCAGGGAGGGACCAACAGGGGTACCAGTGACCGGTAGACAAAGACTCTGGTTGTCCCTGCGCTTCCCCAGGCCACGTCCACCTTTTCTTTCACTCAGGCTGACCTATGACTTCCGGCTCAGCGCCAGAGATGAAAGAAGAAAAGGTAAGACTTTGACCCGCTCTCATTAACACGTCTGGTCAAATCGCTGTAATAAACTCCTTACTGTGCATGTTGCTGGTGGTTCAGCTTTTCTGAGTGAACCCTGATTGACAGGTAGGCAAGAGAATAGCTCTTGATAACGCCACGAAAGGAGTCCCTCTGAGTGGACCAATTTAGGCTTTGTGCTCATCCCTCAGCCAGTCACTGAGGGCTGTAATCAGTGGTCCTTTGATTGGGCAGACCTGGGTCACGTGCTCTTTCCGTGCAGCTCCACCCAGACTGCCAGGTTTGAGCCGTTGATTACCCCAGGTGATATTAAGATCTGTTCCTGGCAATGGGAAGAGGTGGTTGTTGGGGAGGCCAAAAGCAATTTTCCACTAAACAATGTGAGTGAAATTAACCTCAGCACTACTTTCTGTATCAGGAAATCTTTATCCTTCAAGTGTAATTCAAGAAGCTAGTCGTATGCGTCCTTCCTATGAGACTGGGCAATGGGCCTGCTTCTATAAACTTCTGCAGTAAATCAAATGCTAAGTAAATGGGACTTCACCAGCAATATCTACCCTCCACAGACCATTAATAAATTGCTGATGACATGACAGAGCCATTTAAAACCCCATCAAGACTACGGGTCCCCCTGACCCAGAAGCCCAGGGTCAGATCCTCCTTAACTGCTCTCTCTCAAGCAGGACCCATAACCTGTTATATGCACCCCACCTGCTGCCAGAAAGAAACTGGGAGAGAGGGAGAGAGGAAGAGGCTCCAGAATGATTAACTGAGAAAACTGGAGTTAGGTTCCGGTGGCGTGACGCGCCAGTGAGACACAGCCTGGAAAACTCCTTTGGATTTTCTCTGAATGAAATTACAAAGGCACGTCTAAGGTCAGTGGTATTTCTTTCCCTCTCAGCTATCTGACTTTTCACTGAAGACTTTTATCTCCCCTTTTGAATTAGCAATAACTTCTAAACACTGTCCAAGGGGAAAAAGAAACAGCAATATGAGCTAAGGGAATTAGGTGATTCTAAGACAGTGAAAAATATGGCAAAATGAAGAGAACATACTGACAAAGATGGCATGTGTATTTGCTTTGTATACAACGCTTTATTGAGATATAATTCATACATACAATTCAACCTGTCCACTTTTTAAGAACTCATTAACATTTTCTTCCTGAAAACGGTTTGTGTTTAACATGTGTTCAGTTATACTCATGATTTACTCTATGTGGAGAAATGCTCTGCAGGAGAGAGTATCATATCGTTACGTTTTCAGGGTTGAGTGGAATGCTGTGGGTTGTGGCGAAATCAAAGATTAGTGATGAAGATTATTCGTGAGATGAGGAGAGAGCACTTGATGTTACATTCCTAAAGCTGTTTTCTTTAGGGAAAAAAAAAATCTGAAGTCCTACTTGTATACTCTATGTATATATATAAAGAGAACCTTTATATATATATATATATATTTTTTCCCCCCTCCCATTTTGATTGCTGAGAAGGATACTGTGTGCGTTAGGGATGAGAGTCCAAGTTCTGATGCAAGAGCTGCAAACCAACTGCAAGGAATTAAGCCACCTGTTTTAGCTTCCTGCTTTGAACAAGGTTCCAATTCTATCCTTAATGAAAGCTCTTTATTAACCACTTAGTATATTCTGTGTTTATCTCCTGGAAAAGTGTATCAATTTGCTAGGGTTGCTATAACAAAGTACCACAGACTGGTGGATTAAACAATGGAAATTTAGTTTCTTACAAGTCCAAGATCAAAGTTTTGTCATGGTTGGTCTCTCCTGAGGGCCATCAGGGAAGGATCTGTTCCAGACCTCACTCCTGGCTTATAGATTGTTACCGTCTTCTGTGTCTTCACATGGTTTTACCTCTGTGCGTGAATCTGTGTCCCAATTTCCTCTTCTTTGAAGGACATCACCCACTGGATTGAGGCCCCTCTAGTGACCTCATTTTAACTTAATTACCTCTTGAAACACACCTTTCCAAATACAGTCACATTCCTAGCTGCTGGGGGCTAGGATTAAAACATACAACTTGGAGGGGGACATAATCCAGCCCATAACAAAAATGATTTGGTCAAGTTTTAGCTGTTTTTATTTATCAAAATCAACCGCTTTGTTCAAATGGCTTTTGAGCAACCTGGCAATGAGCCTTTTTAAGTTTTACTTCCTTCTCTACCCAAGGCAAATCACAGGTGCCTCGGAAGCGATAGGTCTTTCAGCCTCACAGAATGAGCAGAACTGTAGAGAGATGGCAGACCTAGATAGTTCCAACTCTTCCACTACATTGTCCTTTTACCTCAGGCAAGATACAGCATCAAGCTTTGCCTCCTAGAACTAATGAAAACTATTGGCGTAGGTAATACCTGCTTATAGATAATTTCCCTTGGCTTCTCTTTGTTGTCACTAGGGAATCTCTGTGCTACAGATAAAGACAGTCTAAGAACAGACTGGGTGCCCTGGGTGGGGGCTGTGACATAAATCCGAATCCCTTTATTAATGTTTGTGTTTTAGTGAATACTGAGATGCCTGGGATTATCATCTGTTACTTAGAAAAGCTACAAAATGGAAGGCTTAGATCACCCAGCAAGCCCACTGAGCAAATCTAGGAAATTTGTCCTGTAGACTGTGGTGGGTGGGGAAGACTGTGGTGGGTGGGGTGTCCTTGGGTCTAGGGGGCTGAGTGGATTATCCGGAAGAGGGATGTGAGAGAAGAGGCAGAAAATTCTCCAACTGGGAACTACACTTTGAGAGGGAAGCCAAACAAGCCTTTCCAGATGGTCATTTTTTAAGAGCATTTTTCAGTGCAATTAGGGTAAGCAACCTTTCCCAATTTGCCTGGACTTAGGGGTTTCCTGAGGCTTGGGAATTTCATTGCTGAAACCAGGAAAGTCCCAGGCATACTGAGACAGTTGGTCACCCCAGGTACCAAACACTGAAAGTCACTGTTAAAAATAAAAGTGGCAACTGGGAAGAATAACACTTTAAATCATTACCAGACTTTCTGCGCCATAGCTCAAATAATCACAATAGTTAAGCTAGTGTTAGTGAAGGGACATGAGATATCTTTCTAGGTGATGGGAGTCATGAAAAGTACCAAGAATGTGTCACTGACTTGGAGACAGGCTGTTTTGAGAAAAGGGCAAAACTTACAGTAAATACAAGGTGCAAAAGTTGATAGGGAGAGATACTAAGAACAAACCTTGCTAATTAAAATTTTGGCTGAGGACCAAACCTGATAAAGCTCATACCACTCTTTGGACAGTCTTTGCAAGGATATTTGTAAGTTTGTTACTCAGTTACAAAACACTGAATTATTAGCTTAATTCAGTAAAAAAAAAAAAATACACTTGTCAAATCAATTTGCGACTTTACTGGCCAGTTTATGGAAAAAGTATTTGTCAAATATTAATTTGGTTTATGAAGGCCAGTATTCAGCATATCTCCCTGCACACTAAATTTAAAACATGGAGAAGGTATGAAAATCTTTTCAATATCTAACTTTGTGATCTTTGAAAAGAGTCTTTGGGAAATGTCCTTCTCAGGATTCCCTAGAACATGACAGTGACTTAACTATTAGCATTTTAAGAGCACTAAATTATGCCAAGCCGGGCACCATCTATGTGAGCAATGATCCAAATCAATTTCAGTAGGAATTCATTGTTTTAATTATGACAGTCCAATCACTGTTAGTCTCTTCTTTTATTCCCCTTCCTCTTCTCACCTTTCCTCTCCTCGTCCTCTGTTTCCTCATCTTCTTTTTACTCCCTGGCAAGAAGAATAGAAGTAGACCTGTTATTTTTAGAACAATATATGAAGCAACTTCTGAGAAAGCTGTTCATTGTCCACCATGTCTAACGCACTATGCACAGCCTGAGATGTGAATAAAAAATCTTTCCATTCTTACTTCATTTTCTATCTAATTGGAGGAACTAGGCATGTAAATAATTACACAGGGGGTAGGAAAAAAATCGGTCAAAAGTTCAGTTTACATGTATACAGGCCTTGAATAAAAGCTCATTGTCTTAAAGGATTTACAAAACATATTACTCATGAAAAATAGTAAGAGCTGTTGTCATTATTACTGCAATTCATCCCCGTCACTTCCCTTGTGGTTCTGTGGCAAAACAACAGACATGCTTGTGTTAACCAAAATTTCTAAGTTTTAAAATTTACATTTAGCTAGATTCAAAGCCCATTTGGCAGTTAATTTCAATGTGCACATAGTAAAAGCAGTGGACTTGAAGACTTTTCTTGATCTGGACTACCAACTTTTAAAATTCCATTTTCCTATGTCCTGGGAATGCAGAGTAGGCATAACTGAACCACTGTCTTGCCTCCTCAGCACTATTTGTGTATTGATAGCTTCTGTATTATTTAGGAGCAAAAAAACCCCAAAAAACAAAAAAACAAGTAAAAAAAACAACAACACACCTTCAAATGGAAAGTTTCTTAAATGCTTACACAAGGTTTCTTATTAAATATTACAGTGACAACTACATTAATGCACTCCTTGATTCCTTGGGGGCAAAGGGCACTTGGAACACAACATTTAAAGCTCTGAGTAAATTCAGGAACCTATCAGTAAGTCCTGACTCAACAGAATTAACTCAAGTTTACGGGCAAGGCTTTTACATTAATAAAGGAGATTGTATTTCCAAAACATTCCAGTGTTTAAAAAAGTCTTAGAAAAACTACAACCCTGACTAAACAATGCTCAAGAAAAAATAATTTTGTGTGACTAAGTACTTCATACAGGAAAAGACCTTGAGAGAGACCCAGTTATAATTAACTGTGAAGATGTGACTTTGACAGTTGTTTCTCTTTTTTGGGGGAAAAAGTAAACATTTTAATGATTGGCATACAAAGATTAAATACTTTCTGGATATTGAATAAGGTAATTTGGAAAGAGTCCCTGGAGCAAGGGAATTGATATATCTTCCTAAAACACCCTAACAAATAAAATTGTAGACTACCGGAGCCATGCATGAAAGGATTATCTAAAATTATACATTATATAGGATTATGTATATGACCCATTCCAATCAGTAAACATACTGTAGCAATTTTTAAACAAAAATATATACTGCAATCGATTTCTGATGTTTTTTCTATTTTTAAAAATAATTTGATTTTCCATACAAAAACGTATTTTTAATTATTTGAAGTGCTTTATTAAAAAAGAGTTTAAGAGAACACCTACTTCGAAGCTTTTGTTTTTTTCAATGTGCCCTCCTTTGGCAGTAGTGATGGATTGAATTCCTATCTCTGCTTCTCTGGTGTTTCCTGGGCCAATACCATAATTTCTAAGACAGTTGGATAAACTCACTGGTGAAACAGTTTGGGTGAATAAAGTCACATTCATGTGGAGTGCAGTGATCAGAACCAATCGACCCAGAAAATGAAGAGTAATTCATTGGAAGTCAGTGAACAAATCAGAAACTCTTAAAATTGAAAGAAATCCACCATTTATCATTCAGACTGTATTTCAACAGTCTAAACACTGCAAAACTCACTGCTCAGAAAGGCAGGTCATTGCAGTTTCGGTCATCTCTCCATTTATGAAGGTCTGCCTCTACTCACCGCTAAGCCCATCTCTACCTTTTGGACCTTATTAATTAATCCATTCCTTCCTTCCTTTACCCGTTACTGAGACTGGCTGAGCGCGTAATCTGTGGCATAAGTGCTGGGGATAAAATAATGGAAAGGGTTCTCACGGACGCTGCAATCAGTGGGAGGAACCTGTTTCACCAACACTGTTCTGCATTCACTTCCTCCAGATATTGAGACTATTATTCCCTCACCTTTAACATATTTTCTTGTTAGGCTACATGCCCCAAATTTCTTCGCTTCAAATAAAGAACTGCCAAACTTTCTGCTGCTTCCATCACTATCTCTGCGATGTGGCCACACCCCTCTTCAAGTTTGCCCAGTACTGCACTAGTGGTCTTGGTGAGATCCGCCCAGAGCTCACTGACCCGTTCAGTCACTTACTTAGAACACCTGTTTAGCACCTGTCAGGCAAATGTGACTATGGCCGTCATCCCTGTTTTCAAGTTCATGTTCTAAAGGAGGTTCCAGAATGAGTAAACAAGGCAACTGCTTCTCTAATTGTGAATGACATAATTCCATTAATTCAGCCTGTGCTCTGCAGATAGGAAAATGGGTCTTCACAGGTTTGTGACTTAACTCTTCTTGTGTTAAAGGAAGGAGTTGTGGCCCAAGACTCAGGCCCAAATACAGCAAAATTCACTGAGATAAATCAATAATTTGCAGTTGAAGACCTGAGCAATAACATAAATTACAAAGTAATCAATTTTAAATATCTAAAATGGAATCATTGTGACATAACCATCCCCAAGGTCGTGGTAAGTCATGATGTTGTATAGATTCCTAATCATTATTGATTTGAAAACAGGACTATATAGAAATATTTATGATACAGCTAAGTAGCTTTACATGTTGTAATCATTTTGAATTAATAGCATTTTGTTTTTGTTTGCTTCTTTTCCTCCCAAGTAGTGACAGTTTTGAGAAGGTAGCACAGTCTTATCAGTGATATCTTCAATATAAGTGTCTCTACTTTGGACTCCTAGTTTCTGTAAATAAAAGGTTTCCTATCCACTTTAGGCTCTGTGTTAAGGCATTTTGAGTATAGTTTGGACTTGTACTACAAAGAGAATTTGTGAACAAAGTGGCTTCAGTCATTCATCCACATACCTATTCATTTTATTTATTTACTAAATTTTAAAATAAATTCAGTGCCTGGTCTGTATTTGGAATTGCGTTAACTTGAGTGGAATGGGTGACTGAGTGGATGAGGACCTAGTTAATCAACCCTTTGTCTCAGTAGATTAAGATCCATTTGCGTAATAGGGAGGAACAAGACCTGAGCTTCTTGCAGCCTCAGGATGCTGTAAGTCAGTGGGGGAGAAGTGATGCCAACAGTGTCAGAAGTATCACAAAGAGTGGCAGTCCAATGGGGGACAGGAGAGCTATAGCTCTGACATGATTCTGTGCTTCTCAAAGTGATGAGGACGTGTCATGGTGTTCTGCCCCTAACAAAGCCCGGTCCTGCAAGAAGAGGATTAACTTCAATATTCCTTTGGGCCTTTCTTAGGAACATTTTGAAGATGATTCATTATTTCTCCATAACCTTAGGTGCCAGTATTGATTGGTCTGTGCCTATTCCTTATTTGTTATTACATATCGTCAGTAGCACCCCTGCCGCCGTAAGTTCAGCTTGAATACCATTTGAAAATGGCTCTTCCTATCAGAGGTTTATAGCAATCCTCCGACGCACTGGAGGAAAACGCACAGGCGCTCGTGTTGGGGAGCAGTGAGGCCAAGCTGAGAACAGAGGCAGGTGTCATTTCCAGGGCAATAAACACATAGGCAGCCAAGGTGTCACATCATCAAAGCTCTTGTCAACAGCTTTTGCTCAGTGCTGTTCTTGCATTCATTTTGGGGAGCTGTATGTACAGAGATTGAGAAGTCTGGATCCAGACACAAAACACGTGACAGTTCTCAGAAATCAAAGAGCAGCATGGAAAGCAGAAACTAGATGAAGAGGGATTCAAGCAGGAGGAAGATAGGAACTTGCCTTGGTTGCTGGTTTCCACTAGCACCTTGAGAAGAAGAAACTGGAAACTACACAGTAATTTCAGAAACCAGATTTAAGCAGTTATGAGGCTATTGTCGAAGTTAACTGTATAGTACTGTGAGTATGGTAGGATGAATTTTCTAGAGCTCCCCAGAACCAATTCAAGAAACTTCTTGGGATTTTCTGTATATCAAAGTTTAAATTAAAAAAAGGGGTGGTTTTATCAGTGGAAAGCAAAGCAAAGGACTTGATAGACATATTCTGTACTGTGACACATAGAAGATCTGCTGACAGGATGTGACTCTTCATGGTAAAGCCCACGGTCTAGAGCTGCTGGGTTCCTGTCAATCACAAGAATCCATGGTACGAAGCGACAGTGTTCAACCTTTCTCTCTCATGGCACACGTAAACTAATTACTGAAATTCTGTGGCACACACACAATCTATATATTTTTTGCCGATCTGATGAAACTAGGTATAGCTTTGATTCAGTCACACTGGACAGCTACTGTTGGGTTGGCTGTCATCATTTTTATATTTGACAATCTGAAGGAAAAGAGGTCACTGCTCCTGACTAAATAGTCAGGTATTGCATGTTTTAAAAATTATTGTGGCACACGGGTTGAAAATTGCTGGTATAAAGTGTCACTAATAAGCCATGTGCAAAGCTGGAGGAAAGAAGAGGCAGGGTCTTGGTGGAGAATAAAACACAAAGACTAAGGGTTTGTGGATAAATGTGTTTGAGAGCCCCAAACCCCGAGCGGTGCTTTCTCTGTTTTGCTTGCAGAGCAGTCCATTTTCTGCAGTCGATGTATTTAGAACTAATGTTTTTTTGCTATTGTACTAGTTAGCTGGGACTACCATAAGGAAATACCATAGACTCAATGTCTTAAACAACAGAAATTTATTTTTTCATAGTTCTGGACGATGGAAATCCAAGATCAGTGTGTCGGCAGGGTTGGTTTCCCCTGAAGTCTCTCTCCTTGGCTGATAGATGTGCACCCTCTTGTTGCCTCTTTACATGTTCATCCCTTTTATTCCCCTTTTTCCTCTTCTTTAAGGACACCACCCTAACTCATTTTAATTTGATGACCTCTTTAAAGCCCTTATTTCCAAATATAGTTACATTCTGAAGTACGAGTGGGACTTTAACGTATAAACTTGGGGAGGGTCACAGTTCAGCCCATAACATTGTATGGCCTTTGAGAGGTAAATTAAATAGACTAGAGAAGACATACTCAAATCACAGGAACCATCTAGACTTTGTGTGGCATGAGAGAACATTCTCCAGGGGCCAGTGTGTATGCGGCTAAGACACAATCTTTATTATGGGCCACACCGTGCCCCACTCCTTCTGATGGGGACATGGGTTATAGCAACACAAACAGATTTGCAAATCCCAAGTGCAGGTTATGGTGTTCTCACCTAATCTTTTATGATTTAATGCAATTCAGAAATATAGAACTTTTCAGATACTATTACAGATACTAGGTTAATTAGCCCTAGTTTCGGTATTTCATCAGAATGTCAACAGCCACGTGAACCTTGTCAGAGGGTTAGCAGGCCCCTTCCTCTGGAGAACGCTGTCTTCGAAATGCTTGTTTTGCTCAGGGGCGCTATGTGTTTACCTCTTTGATTCGGATTCCGAAAGATAAGCCCGTGACCAGCTTTTTTGTCTCTGTCCTCTACGGTGTATGATATATGTGAAGATGGAGGCGAATTAGAAGGAAGAGTAGTCTGCAGCTTTAAATATCACTTTTTTTTTTTTTTAAGATCTCAGTTGTGAACATCAAATAAGGTAGTGTAAATGAGAGTGATTTGTAAAACTATTAAGTGACTTCCCTGTGCTGGTGTTTCTGGCATTTGTCTAGTTTTTGGGCCAGTTAGAGACCAGCCTTATTAATCTCTTTAGCCGTGTATAAAGTCAGCACCATCCACTTCATGTGCTGTGACCGTAGCGTCCTGGAGAAATGGCACTCGAGAAGGCACTGAGTTATTAAAATTACTTATAAATGCATATGCTTTACTCACACAACAGCAGATGTGGGAAATGAAAAATCTGTGTCAAAAGGAATGAAATGCCTTGAGGAGTTTTCTCAGACTAAAAGCATGAATAATGCAACAACTAAGAAATGCAAAACAATTTGTTGAAGGGAGGACATTTGCAGGAGAACTTGGGGGCAGTTGGGGGACTTGCTAGAGGTTTTTGCTGGTTGGCACATTTTCAAGGGAAAGGAACAGGGTGAGTTTCCTGTGGCACTTCCTGCCAGGGCAAAAACTCAGAACTGGGTGGACAGAGGACAGGGAGGCTTCGTAAGCCCAGGAGACGATGGCAGTGGGGACGGAGTGTTGGGAAGGCAGTGATTGAGCAAAAAGCCCAAGGGCTGAGCGGCGTGGGACCTGAGAGCTTTTGGAAGCCTCCACCCTTCTCTGATGGTCTCCCTCCTCCTTGATTCTCTTATGATGTTTTACAGCTCGGTTCTGTCGGGATACTTGGTATTTTTATAGCTCCACTCCAATGTTATTATGTCAGTTGTTCACCTTTAAGAAGTATATACTACCTACATTAAAGATTACAAGATACATAATTTAAGATAAACAATATCCTTTGCCTTAACAAGATCTATTTAAATATTTTTTTCATAATCATATCTTATGCTCATATGTGTCATATACCTTAACACCTAATTATATGTTATATACCTAAAAACAATACTTTCTAACTAAAAGTTAAAACAAAAACATAATGTTGAGTAAAGAAAGTAAGGTGAAAAAGGATTCATGTAATATGTAACACTTCATATACATCTTTTTCTAAAATAATAAAATTTTTTATACTGAAATGAAGTTACCTTTATAAGGTTCATAAATAGTTAAAATCCCTAAGCAATTATGATGCAACTGCTTGGAATTATATCATTAAGAACAACTGAGCAAAGACTGTCCACAGTATTTCTTAATTGTTTATTTATCAAAATAAACTATTCCTTAACTCAAATAATCATGTTTCAAAATTCAGGAACACAGGTCACTGACAAACTTCCATGGAATTCAACCCAAAGAAATTCTTTTATCATTGTTGCCTTTTTGTTTTTTTAAGTATATTTTATTGATTGTGCTATTACAGTTGTCCCAATTTTTCCCTTTGCCCCTTTCCTCTGGGTACCCTCCTTCCCTCCAGCAACACCCCTACCTTGTTTTATGTGCCTGGGTCACGCAGGTAAGTTCTTTGGCTTCTTTACACTCCAAGATCGCTCTGCACTATTTTTGAAAAGATACCAGCCTTCCTCACCCTGCAACATCTTTCTCGGAATCATCATTTCTTTAGAAACCCGCATAAGCCTTCTTTCTTGGTTCAGCTCCAGCAAACGCACAGACGGCTCCCCCGCAGGTGGGGACAATGATGCCTCCAACAATGTGAAATTGCAGACGCTTGGCGAGAAGGCCACGCATCTGAGGTTTTGCAAAGCACCGAAAACATGGTAGTTATAGTCTCCTCAACACCAATGTCCTTCCTGATGGAGAAATGGACCCTTCATGTACATTTTAGGCATATAAATTATGTGTTATTTATGATTACATGCATTTATATGTAGTAAAAGACAAGCATGGGGAAATGCATAGCAAGTCAAGTAATCACATTTAGAGAGCAAGAAGCAGATAAGCAGTGGGCCATTAGCTGTTTTTATTACATTTTTGTAGTTTTCTAATTGGAGCTTTGAACAATATGCAGCAAAATACTAGCATGAGTTTACCCTAGTTACTTTTACCTATAGATGCTTGGATGAACGATATAGTCTCTCTGATAAATAAATTAAAAATTAAAAAAAAAACACAGAAGCCTAAACCCCTGTTTTTCTGTGAGGAAAAATCCTAGCAAAATTTCTCATCAAGAAGAATTTTGCATGAAATTTTTCCTCAAGCCAAATCTCAAATCACTGAGGACTCTTAGCCAACCTCTCCACTTCGTAGTAAAGAGGTATGCTTTCATTCGCCCTGGCTGATGTGGCTCAGTGGATTGACTGCCAGCCTGTGAACCAAAGGGTCACTGGTTCAATTCCCAGTCAGGGCACATGCCTGGGTTGCGGGCAGGGTCTCCCATTGGTGGCATGTGAGAGGCAACCACATATTGATGTTTCTCTCCCTCTCTTTCTCCCTCCCTTCCTGTCTCTCTATAAATAAATAAATAAATAAATAAATAAATAAATAAATAAATAAAATCTTTAAAATAAAAAAGAAATATGCTTTCATCCAACATTAAGTGGTCCAGGATGCTACCTTTAAAACAGCTAGTTATTATTTAACTAGTTGTTTTATTTATTAATAAATAAAACAACTAGTATTACTGTGTTATAAAGATGACTCGATGCCATGAACTGAGTATGCAAGAGACTGAAAACCTTTGTGATTGCTGCAGTTTTCCTCTAAAATGTTAAAACTGCCCACAAATTACATGTATGGGCTGCCTCCCAATTACAGAGGCGGGCTGTAGTGACAGAACTCTGAGCTTAGGCAAAGAAACTGGGGTCCAGCCCAGCTCTGCCATTTAATAGTAGTTTAAACACAGGTGAGCCAGTCACCCTCTCTGGGTCTTTTGCTCTTCAGCTATAAACTCAAGATCTGAAATTCCTTCTGGCTCCGGATCCCCTCAGGTGGTGGCAAAGTAGCAGAGTGTTAAGGAGGTAGGTTCTGAGGGAAGACTGGGGAGGACTGTCACCCCTTCCTGATAGGATGCTTGGCAGGACTAAATAAAATCATACCACCATAGCTGCTCGAAGTATACTGGACTTGCTATATTACATAACTAGTTTATATTTGAAGTTCCCGGTAACTATAAAAGGACTCACCTCTTTTCACCACTGCAATTCTCTATGCCCAGAACCATGCTAGGCTTGTGGAAGCGTATGGTGCTAAATGCTTTGTCTTGGTTCATGGCCTGTAAAGTATTTTCACACTATTTCTTGCATCCCAGGATTGCAGTGACATATATGCTCTGGTCCTGGGCCTCGAGGAGTTAACAGTGTCGCTGAGATACAACAAGTAAAGTGTATGAGATAATGACTAACCCATGTAAGGCTCTAGAGGTGAAGAGCTGGGTGATGAGGTTCACATCCAGTCTAGGGGAGGGGATATGGGATAAGACACAGCAGTCTTGGAGCTTGAGCTGGAACAAAAGAATGATTCATTGAATAACACTGGAACCCAGCTACGCCCCAGGGTCCTTTGCTATCTTAGTCTCTTCTCAACCATTGTCAACGCTAATTAATAAAATGGAATAACAAAGTCCTCACAAAGCTCTCATCACTAGCAAGGAGGGCTCTGGGTTCTGGGAAGAAGCTGGCTTAATTATTTACAACTTGGGGCATGGCTTGATAACTTCTTTCTTAAGCAAGAAAGAAGTTATGTGCCAACATTGACTTTGCTCCACTTAAAAGAATTATTTCCATTCCATTCTAAAGCTCAAATACTCTTTCTAAACAAGCTACTTACTTTTTTAATCCTCTCTGCCAGGAATCCTTCTGCATGCTCATTACTGATATCCTGCTCAGTGAGGCAATGTGTTTGGTTTTATGCTGCTTACGCTGAACCCAGAGAATAATTCAGCAGTCACAAAAGAAGGAAGTCAGCCTTGAGCAGAGCGTGCTGCCCACCACTGTTTTCTAGAATGGGCACTGCCACCCCCGCCTGCTATCAGTTGCCTGTGGGAATCAGACCCTGGGAGATTTTCTCCCCGGCTGAGTACAACATGGTGAACTCAGGGAATGGCAGTAAGTGACAACCCGGGGGCAGAGGAATCTGGGTTGGCCTCTGCTTCTCCGACCTACCGCGTTTATTTTGGCAAATAACTTGGCTTCTCTGAGACTATTTCCTAACTGGTTAAATAGGAAAAAATTGGATTATTGTGAGAATGAACAAGATAGTTCACGTAAAATACTTAGAAAAATTAACTACTTAAAGTGATTGATTTGTGTGGCACATAAAATTTAAACTACCCATAATGATTCCCATCACCTTTCCCTTTTCTCTCTTTCAGTAAAGTAAACCACCGCATTTTAGAATAGTGATATTTAATGTTTCCCCTTCATTCTCTAGAAAATGCAAAAAGGAAATTTGAATGTCAAGTAATTGAAATAAGAACTCAAGACTTTAGTTCATTAAAACAGAGAAGACAGCTTAAGAACAGAATAAAGCCACACAGTTTGTTTACAGCCTGCACCCACCCCCAGCCATTTGCAGAAGTGTGTGCTCGTCTCCCCAGTTCATGCTCCATGGTGCATAGCTATTAATATTTTGTTTCCATGAGGATTACAGCTTTCCTTTACTTGTACCCTTGAACATGTCCTCCCAACATCTATGTTTTTGTTTTGCTTCATTTTATAGTTATGTGAATTTCTCACATTATTTGATGTCAAGGGTTTTGAACGCAGAGAGTTTTCATTGAACTGAGTATGGCGATCTCAAAAGGTTGATTTAGGATCCAACCTGAGTGAGTGTGTCCCTCTTTGTCCCATCCTAATCATTTTACTCACTTCAGCTGGCGCTTTAGTCCACAGAGCTAATCAACTCTTCCAAACTCTTCCATCCCCTTTTTGGCACTGCCTCCCACAAGGAAGAACAAGCAGAGGACACTGTGCGTTTGGATGGAAGCGGCACAGAATGGTCACTGACTCCCGCTTTTGCGTCGTGCCCGCTCCGTATTCTTAGCGAGGCCCTGGCCTCAGGAGCAATGGCTAGAGAGCAGCTCTTCAGAGAGTGGCCCTAGCATCTGATAGCCTTCCTCTAGTGACAGTGTTACTGGGACTAAAGTATTTTCTTTCATTATCCTTACTTGGCTTAACAACACAAAATTTCCAGAGCACTTCCTGGAATAACCCTGATGAAACCATGAGTGACGGAGAGTGAGGATATAACTGTGTACTCTGATGTTATCAGCTAAAGGTACTGAAAATGGATTCCACAAGGGATTTTTAATTTTATCAAATGCCTTTTTCCCTACATAGTTGCTTACCTTAATGATAGAAATAACTAAAGTTTATCAAGCATTAACTGTATGCCAGGCATTTAAGTGCCTTAATGTGTGTAGTATCTGCCTATGAGTTGTAGGTGCTGTTACCACATGTGGCTTTACTAATGAAGACATTGAAACACAGAGAAGTCAAGTAAATAGCTCATGGTTACACAGCTTATAAGGTTAAGTGATAGTCCCTGGAATCAAACCTCAGTCTTTGGACTCTGATTCCAGCAGAACCACACTGGGGGAGTGTTCTTTAAAAAAAAGGCTGCAATTTGTCCAAGGATGCTATGGCTCCCAGATGCCATTTGGATTGTGCGAATAATATAGTTTTCAAAAGGAAACTCCCCACCCAGATTCAGAGTTCATTTTGAATAGCTTTACCTCAGTGACGGTTATGTCAGTGTTTCTCCTGTGCAGTAAGTCTCCCAATTAATTCTCTTTCAACATCAGAAGGCTATACAGTTTATTAGTAAAGGCATTAGATATGATGCTATGGACTGAGAGCCTATTATAAGAAGATTATTTTCTGAATTTATTATAAATTTCCCAGGCATGTACTAGATACATTTGCTATTTTAATGTCCAATCAATTTTTTAAAGGTTTATTCTTTTAGGAAGAGAAATAGCAGGCTGCTACAGAGAATATGTATTTTCAGTCTTTCTCAATGCATATATTACATCATGCATTTAAAAAAAGGCCAGAAAAAAATGGTACTGGGAAGGCTGTTAAAAAAAAGAACTGCAAAAAGAACCTTAAATCACAGAAATGTGTAATGTGCTAAGCAGGTGACAGTCGAGAAATGGACAAGGGGAATGTGAATCAGAAATACTTAGTAATCTCACTTTTCACTCCTACTTAGTAATAGGCACTGAAAGAAAAGTTTTCTCTAGTTATAGCCCAGAAGGAAATGAGTAATGACACCAGCCCATAAGGAAATACCTGGTTACCCTTTATCTTTAAGAATATTTTTCCCTTTTCTTGTGATGAAATACAAAAAAAAAATCACTATGTGGATTTTTTTTTTAACGGAAATGTGCATTAATGAAAATAAATGTCCCCTTTCCCAAATTTTGTGTGGGAACTATGCTGGGGCATAGCATGTCCTTCTCATTTAACATTTCCTTTAATCAGGTTATCATTTATTCTTCTAACTGCACGGACTCCAGCATCTACCAGGTCACCTGGGAAGTCCTGTTTTTTTTACTTTCTTGCCTCAATAGCCTTGTAGGTATTTATATCATAAAACCTCAATGCTAAGATGTTAGAATTATGCCTTGAACCGAAACTGCAATTCTACATGGAAACCTGTGCCTATGACTCTCTTTAAATACAAATATCAGTAATTAGTGTAACGGAGGATAAAAGCCTGTGACTGATATATAAATAAGTATTTCCTTTTGCTTTGAAAAAGTATTGTCAAGAGTCCACACAATTAAGAAATAAATATGTGGTCATTATTTACTTAGCATCTTTCCTAATATAGAACAACTTTATTCTTGTGTGTCAAGACTTCCAAATAAAATAGTAGTATACTTATAAAGAATTATGTAATTATTCTACATAAGTTTAACCTGATCAGATAACAAATTCCTATTCTTTATTTCTCTCCCTTTCATGTTATTAAACATTTTATCACAGTATTTGCAAAATATCTTATAAAATTTCTACCATTGCATACTAATGTACATAATACATACTCTAAACATGATTTAACTATTTCTGAATGATGCAGGTTGCCCTATATCACAACTTTTTATAAAAGTTTAATATTTTTCTGGTCTCTCTCTTTGAAGTTTTCCATCTTTTCCTATTTCAGCTTTGCTGATAAGCAGACCTTCTCTATCAGGCCACATCCTTTTTTCAAACTAGCTATTTTTAATCTGTCATAAAAATAGAACCAGATAATAGTTCTTGTCTAAAGTTAGAGTTAACGGGCTCTAAATTAGCCTCTCTTTGGTCTTTGTAACATCAATTTTAGTTTATTTGGGAACCTATTTTAATCTCATCTCAGGGTAGTCAATACTCTGGATGATTGACATTTCCAGATAAGTGACATCAGTCGGAAAGTGAAGAGGTGGAGGCGTGGTCTCCACGCAGCCCAAGCAACACTCGGGTATTGGGAGTATGTGTGTTTGCAAACTGCAAATGGCTTACCAATGCTGCTGCCTCGGCTGTAAGACAAAGAGAAGGGACGTGGGTTGCGGGAACAAGGGACAAAGAAGGGATAGCAGATAAGCAGAGGCGAAGTAATAAAGGTCCTTACATATTTAATGCTAAGGAGTTTTAACTTCAAACAACGAGGTATAAGATGCCACTGAAGTGTTTTAGACAAGACTGCATCATGATCCGATTTGCATTTTATTCATTATTTTCTTACAGGAAAGAGTATTTATTTAGAAAAACATAATTCTTAAGTAGTCTTTGTGACAGAGAAACCGTATTCTAAAAATGAAAAAGCAAACACTTTGTGTCCATGTGAACAACTTTTGTCATTTAGAAGCTTAAACCCAGAGACTGAGCCCCTGACACCACACAGCCCCAAGTCCTTGACCTGGGACTGAAAAAGGCACAGAAAAACAAGTCACAAAAAATAAGTCTCATTAAAAAATAAGTTGCACTGAAAAATGTCATACCCTAGAACTGAAAACTAAGTCATGACGAATAAGTTGCACTGAAAAATTAGTTGCAATAAATAAGTTGTAAGGAAAAATAAATCACACCCCAGGACTGAAAAATAACACTAAAAAGAAGTCACAAATATAAGTCGTGCTGAAAAATGTCACAACCCAGGACTGAAAAGTGAGTCGCAAAAGGTAAGTCACACTGAAAAATAAGTTGCACCCTGGGACTGAAATGATTTGCATTTTAGAAATACGACTTTCATGTCATTATGAAAACATTGCTATAAATGACTGACAAAATCATATTTATAGCATGTATTACATTAATAACAGCATTTGATTCAATAACTGGAATAGTGGAAGGGGTTGTTTTTTAACCTTTCTTTATAATACGACTTCTATTGTTCATATCTCAAATTTGAAAAAAAAACCACGAACCTGAGCTAAAGCTCAGATGTGACAATGAAAGATGGACTCCCTCCACAAGGAACACAGAGAAAAGAATCCTTTCTGAGAGTCCCCGAATCCTCTGATGCATGTGCTTTGACTTCTGGCGCACAGCAGTGAGGCCTGGAGACAGGCCTACAATGCCCTCCTTCATGCAAAGCATTCCAGCTGAGAAAGAATGCAAGTGCAAAAGATGATGTATTTAGAAAGTTGAGTTAAAATATCCTGAAATGCCAATCATCAATAATTCAAAATTTTCATTTATCACTATCAAAATACATATGTATGAGGGAACCCAAAAAATCCTCAGTTTACTTATAAAAAGTTGTGTATTCTTACATGTTGCAACTTCAGCCACCTTCGGAGTACTCTCCATTTGATACAATACACCTTTCGAGATTTTTTTTCCACTGCTCAAAAGAGTTTTTGAACTCGTTAGTTTTGATGCCTTTTAGTTCTTCTGCTGTTTTTGGTTTCACCTCTTCCACATCATCAAAATGTTTCCCTCTGAGGACTTTTTCATCTGGGGAAACCAAGTCACTCAGGGCAAGATCAGGTGAATAGAGAGGGTGGGGCAGGAGGGTCATACCTTTTTTGATCAAAAACTGCTGAACACTCAGCACAACGTGGGCAGGTGCCCTCATAAATCACCCATCATGAAATGGACAAACACATTGAAAAAGCCTAAAAGAAAAATTCACTGAAGCTGGACGCAACCTCTCACAACAACGCCAGCTGGTGCGCTGATACAGACGGGTTCCTAGAAGCTCACCTAGAGGGGGAAGCCTGTAGTACAGGGGGCCCGCCCTCCAGAAGATAATTCCATTTTTTGGGGGTCCCCCTTCATATTAACCATTATCTTCAGTTTTAATGATAAAAGAGGTGTCAAGAAGGTCAGTGGCTTGCTTAAGAAATATGCAGCAAGAATAAATATACAAATCATCCCACTTGAAGTGAAGGTGAGGTTTTTTCTTTTATGCTGCTCAAAGACCGTAACTTCCAGATATACCAGATTGCCCACCCTAGGAAACTGAGAATGGAACCCTGAGAAATATTTTGCTTGCTATGTTGTCATGAACATGACAAATAACATTATCTCAGTGACAACATGATGATGGTGATAAGAATGATGATTATTTAGTTTTCCTGACCAGCAGTTGTGTCCCTTTGTTTTCAGATGTGGAAAAGTCCTTAAAAAAATAAAGTATAGGGGGAGCTAAATATATAAAGTTGATTCTAACCTGCTTATTATTTAAGGAGCTAGATAAAATCGTTCAATTCCATCCTTTAATTTACTGAGTAGGAAACAACCTCGAATGTGGTAAAAGGCCACTTAGTTGGACACAGGGTTTCGAAGCAGCCTTCTTCATACACTTCAGAATCCAGTAGATGTTTTTCATGTGTTGAATGTCCCTTAAAATAACTAGCCCTTTGGGGCGCAGTCCCTAAATCATCAGGGATGGTGAGGTAAGGCAGAAGTGGTGTAACGACACTGAAGTCCATTCCTGGGCTGACTGTTGTCCTGGCTCTAATCGGCAGCTGTGTGGACATCCTGAGGTAAGCATACATCACTTCTCTTCAGAAAGGCAGGGCGCGGAGACTTCTGCTAATAACTCCCCAGAGGAGCGGAAAGGCTCGGGGACAACGCCCAGGGCCTAAAGGTCTGTTCCCCCTATCTCCTTGCTTACGTGTTTCTTTAGGTGACTTCAGCATTTGGCTGGGTATTATTACATCCAG
This sequence comes from Mormoops blainvillei, assembly GCA_004026545.1. NCBI lineage: Eukaryota > Metazoa > Chordata > Mammalia > Chiroptera > Mormoopidae > Mormoops > Mormoops blainvillei. The sequence continues at coordinate 141,802 of PVJD01004216.1, forward strand.
CTAAAGGCCATGTAAGTTTGATCACGCAGTGCTACTAGTGTCTTGTGGCAATGTCCTAGGCTTAGATTTTGTGAGACTGGCATCAGTAATCTGACAGAGAAACACCTATTTTTGCCTTTGGGATGTATTTTTGATTAGTCTACATACTTTCAATCCAGAATGAGAGCCTCTCTTTTGATTTATCATCAAACTATTCCAGTACAATAGAATTAGCTTGCTTTATTTCAATAAGTTTATAGTAGTCTCTTTGCTTAACCAGGAAAAGTTCAAAGAAAATATTCAGATAATTAAAAAGTATGACTTATCTAAAAATTTTATAAATGGTTAGGTGTTTCTAGGATTCTGCTGGAAATGACTTGTAGAGAAAATGTGTGGCCATCCATGGTGTGCATGTGCAAACAGTTTTGATAGAACATAATTCCCTTATCCAAGATGTAGTGTGCTTCCTA